>VZTU01035073.1:64220-84024 GCA_013400835.1 Zapornia atra
GGTCTATCTTACTTCTCCTGGTGTTTAAAGATCTTTAAAAGGACTTTTTTTTTTTTTCCAATGACAGAATAAATAACCTGGGTCCAGGAGTAAGAAACAGCGAATCCCTGGTCTTTCCAAAACGGCACCACCGGTCTGCGTTCCGTTTGCACTCTGAGCTCTCACTGCCTTGCACCCAAGGGACATCTCTTAACATCACCTTTTGGGCCAAATCAGGGTTGTTCAGCTTGTGGTTTTCCTCCTAAGCGTTGTCTTTAGCCTGAAGTGAGCAAAGCCCTTGGGGGCCCATGGTGGCCAGGGGCTCAGGCTCCTCTGCCACAGGGTCTGGGTGTGCGTGGCGTGTCGGGGGGCGTGGGGCATGTCGGGGGTATAGGCCTTCTCTGGTTTTGACTCGGAGGGATGTTTTCCTGGAGTCTGTCTGACTGATTTTAATCTGCAGTGACTCCAGTGCAGCAGCCTGAAGCATCACGTCGGTTCAGCCCTGTGCGCTGGGTCCTCCCATGGGATTCGGCTCTGCCCCTTCCCTGGGTGAATTCAGCCCATCCCGTGGACACAGCGTTTGTGGGCAGCAGGATTTGACCCCCGTGTCCATCACACTGACAGTCCCTGATGGTCCCAGTTGCCTCTGGCTGGGACATGTGCTGCAGCAATCTGGAATGGCAGAGGGGGACTCAGTGTCACTGCTCCCCCTCCAGAGCGAGCAGCGGCTGTGGAGGTGGACAGACCTTCCTCTGCCCTGTGAGGTGGATCCACTGGTTTGATGGCAGGCGTTATTTGGGTGAAGGCTGCTCGCTCATGAGTGTCACCCAGGTCAGGTTTGTGGTTCTCAGAGTGACCTTGTCTTGGGTGCTGGGCTCTGCTGCAGGCAATGTTCTGTCCAAGCGTGTGCTGTCCTCATGTTCCCAGGGAAGCTGGAGCCAGTGTCGGCACTGGTGCAGGGTGCCCAGGGCAGCTCCGCAACCCCCAGCCCTGTGGGGGTCTTCGGCCCTTCCTTTCCCTTGGGGCTGGGCAGGACGAGGGTCTGTGCACAGCCACGGCTGGTCCTGCTGCAAGCCCACTGTGGCTGGGCAGCCACAGCATCGCTGTCCCCAGGGCTGAGATGTGACAGTCTGCAGTCCACCTCGGGTTTGCTGGGTCTGGTTGCTCGGAAATCTGAGGTAGCGTGATGTGCTAATTACTGACATCCCTAAGGTGGAGCTGGAGGCGCTGGGGGTGGGCTGGACTGGGCCTCAGCTGGTGCTGCTGTCGTGGTCCAGCAGTGTGACCAGGTCTTGCTGCTCTTCCTCTGCCAGCAGCCTTTGGCAGCAGGGAGCGCACACCCATGTTCCCGGCATCTCCTTGAAACAGCTGGAGCGAATTCTGCCTGTGCTCAGCCGGAGACAAAAGCTTTCAAGCACTGGGTAAAGGAACCTGAGACAGCACCAAACTTTACAGAGAGCACCCAGCACACGGAGGGAGCCAGACCGCACTGTGAGTAACAGCTCCAGTCTCCATCTGCCCTGGGCAGACTTGGTGCTGGATGCTCTGTGAGGCAGCTGGTGTCTGCAGAGATGGAGCCTTGGCAGATCCGTGTGGGTATGAAAACCCACAGCGCAGCCCCTGCTGCCTTCAGAGGTGTTTCATGGGGGTTCCCACGTCTGTAGCATTAGAGCATGGCACTTGATCTGATCTTTCTCACAGGGAACCAGGAGGAAACCCGCTGCGGAGTGAAGGTGTGGGGGGATGGCTGGGAACAGAGGCCAGGCAGGGCCTTGGGTGGGCTTGGTTAAATGAAGGGCTGAAATGTGCCTTCAAATTCCAAGGGACCCCTCTGAGTGCGGGGGGATGGAAGCTGCAGTGGGCTGGTGGCTCTGGGCTGTGCGGCACTGCAGCAGCCACACTGTGTGGTTTGGTGTCTTTCCATCAGACCTGGGTGCTTGGTTAGGAACATCTGTGACCCCCCTGCAGAGCTGGGATATGGGGTTCCCGTGCTCCCCTCCTCGCACCAGCCTTTGGTGATGCGCCACAGAGCCCTGAGTGTGTCCCAGCCCGGCAGGACCCATGGTGCTGGAGCAGTGGCCTTTGCTGTGGAGGTGGGGGCTCCTCTTCCAAAACAGGGACAGACCAAGACAGCACTGCAGTGTGGGAAAGCCCCACTCCAGACCTGCAGACCCAGCATCCAGGGATGCCATTGACTGTCAGAGCCCACCCTGCCGATGCTGCACCCATCACCTCGGTAAGGTCATGTCCTTCTATACAGACCTGGGGGCCCTGCCACTCTCCCTGGAGCAAATCCCCTTAATTAAGGGTCTAATTAATACCTAAAAATACAGCCCACAGCTGCTGGCGGAATCTGCCCTGCAGCAAAGGTAAGGAAGGAGCCACAGTGGCGCACCCCCATAACCTTGGGAAGTGCCCCAAGAGCATCATGTGGGTGCCCTGTGTGTCGGGGTGCTGCGGCGGGGGCTTGCTCCTCACCACAGAGCTCTGCTGGTGCCAGGACTGTGGCTGTGCCACTTGTCCATCCTCTCCCTGGGTGCAGCGTGTTCGCTGTTTGCGAGGTTGAGATGACCTGAAGCTGATGATGACTTTATCCCTGTGGTGCTGTCCCGATTCCACTCCTTAGCCAGGGACTCCAGCCTTCCCTCACCACCAGCACTGGGCTTCCTCCCTTTGCCAGCTCCAGCGTTGGCTCCTCCTTGTCCGACCCTGATGCTGTTGGAGACTTTCTGCCCTTCTCCAGCTCCTGGGGGGCTGAAGCCGGGTGGGAAGGTGCTGCCCTGCCACAGGTCCTGTTGCGGGTAGGGTTGCTGGGCTCCCCTCTAACAGCCCAGAAATATGTTTAACCCTCAAATTTGGGCTCAAGGATGTGCCATGGTGGCCGGGTACATCTTGTCCTTGCAGTGCCTGTGTCCCACCTCAGCACATCCCTGGCACAGGAGGCACTCCCTGGGGTGCAAACCCTTTGGCCATGGGGCCGTGCCACAGCAGCTGGGTTTTGCCGGCACAGCAGCTTTGGCAGAGCTGCAGACTGTCTTTACTGAGTTTCTGGTGGTGGGGGCAGAGCTGCTCACCCACCCTCCTCTTCCTCCCAGCGCTAAATGTTACGCAGAGGTATTTTTAAGGGCAGAGCAGTCAGTGCAAAGCATCCTGAGAAAGGCAAGTAGAACCCTTCGGATCTGGCCCCAAAAGCCTCATCTCTCTCGTGCTGTGGTGGCTGCGTGTGCGGGCTGGGGGGGTCCCTGGGGGCCCCATTCCCTGGGCGCCGGCCCCGCGTCTCAGATGATTTGATGCAGAAATACCGCTTCACGCCTCAGAAGGTTAATTACGCGCCGTTCACCCATTGCTGCTGCTTTGGCTTCGTCGCTGTTGCTGCAATGTTATTTATTTATTTCTGAGCAGTCTCGCAGATTTCCCTCCTGGGCGACTCTGGAATTAACTCGATCAATGCACGCCTGATGAAGCAAAATGTAATCTTTCCCCGGAGTCAGGCCTGACTCGGGGACGGCTCCGGTGCCGCCGCGGAGCCGCCCGTGTGCGCTCTCCCAGAAAGAGGTCGTTGCTGCCCGCGGGGCCGTGCGGCGCGCTCGCTGCTCAGATTCGGAGAACCCTTCAAACTTTGAATTTCAGATTTGTATCGCGGCTTCTGCACAAAGTAGGGGGGGGTGGGGGTGTACTGTGAAAAGCAAATGTGCAGCAGGGTAGCAGCACCAACTGGGGTCCTCATCCTGCGTGTCCAGGGTTGGGAAGGGGGCTGGAGGGGGAGCGAGTGCCTCACCGCTGTCCCAAAGCAGCACCAGTGTCCCTGGGGTGCAAACCCTTTGGCCATGGGGCCGTGCCACAGCAGCTGGGTTTTGCCGGCACAGCGGCTTTTTGTCACTCCACAAGGGTCCCCCGATGTTCTTAGCCTGGGGACTGGGGGTGATTCTGTGTGGGGGCAGCCCCCATCTGCAACTGCCTTCGAGGTGAAAAAAGAGCCCAGAATTATCCTTGTTCCAGGCAGGGGGGACGGGGCTGCCGAGGGGGCTGCGGGAGGGAGACAGCGAGAAGCCATGGGAGATGCGGATGGGCTGCTCTGGCTCACAGCCTCCTGGAGCTTTTCTCTGTTTATTGTACTTTATTCATTTGTTTGTTTATTTTCTCTTTCCCCCCTCCTTGCTCTCAGAGCAGGAGCCCAGCCAGGACCCTCCATGGGTCTGAGGACGCTGGAGACAGCCCCCCTCTGTTCGGCCTCCCTCCTTCCCTGGGGGTGTTTTGTTTTTAAACAGAAAATTATTAATAACTCTGGGCTATTTTTAAATCGTGCCCTGGAGCTCGTGGTTAGTTTGGGGGAGACGATGCAAGGCAGGCTGCAGTGCCCAGCCAGGGAGCAAGCAGCTGGGGTGCTGGAGCCAGTGGGTCAGCCAGGGTGAGGAACCCGTCTGTGGGGGCTTTCACCCAAAATACCTGGAGAGGGGCAGAGCTGGGTGGTGCCTGAGCCGCTCGGGGCACCCACAGCTCAAGACCCGTGCAAAGCTGCAGCCGTGCAGTGGCAGGGGTGGCGCTCGCAGGGGTCCCTTGGCTGCTGCCTGCAGCCACAAAACCTCCGGCCCCAGCAAGGGGGAGCCCCCGGTGCGGGTCTGGGAGAGCCTGGGCAGGGGCTGTTTCCCCGGAGAGGTTTAGACACCTTTCACAGGGTTCAAAGCAGACTCGAGTGCGTTGATGCTCTTGACATGCCAACGGCTGCATTTGGCTTCAATCCAGGATGCTGGTTTGGAGCCCGAAAGGCAGAGGGTGCCCAGTGCCACCCCGGGCTGGGACCTTTTGACAAGGAGGGTCTGGACTTGTGGCTGATGGCCCCATGTGCCCTGTCCCTCCGTGCTGCGTCCCCGTGCCATGAGCAGGGACCACCTTTGCTAATGCTGCTCTCTCCCCTCTGCCTGCCCAGGTCCCTCCGGACACAGCAGCCCCCTCTTAGCGTCGTTGCCTATCCCTGGCCGTCCCCTCCATCCCCCCTTGGACATCAAGCACTTTCTGACCTTCAGGCTCAACGGGACGTCACCGCTCAACCTCTTTCCCAACTTCAACACGGTGAGTCCCCGGGTGTGGGTGGGCTTCAGCTGCCAGACCCCTCCTCCACCCCCTCAGCATCCCTGTCCCCAAAAAGCCCCCCATCTACCCACACCACAACTCAAGCTCTGCCAGGGTTAATTACCAGGGGCTTTGGCTGGTGGCCACCAGTGCAGCGTGCCCTCAGCCCGGAGCGGTTCCTGCCCAGCCGTCACCCTTATAACCCAGAATTAAAAAGATTGTTGGTTTTAACCAAGATCAATTGGATTTTGCTCCTGGAATCAATAGTAATAAAGTAGCTCTGGAGAGCAGTTCATTAGTTGAAAAATAAAGAAAGAGAAGTAAAGAGAGAGAGAGAGAGAAGGTGTATGAAGATGTATAGAACATGGCCAGGGGCGTGTGGCCCTGTGTGGGTGTTGGGGACCCTGGTCACTGCGGGACTTCTCCCACTGCCTGGCTGGGCTCCAGGTCAGGCAGGAGGCAGCCCAAGTGCTTGGGCTGTGCCGGTACCTGTGCTGCTCTCCAGGTGCTCTCTTCCCTAAACCGCTGTGTCTTGGGCATGGAGTACCATTCCCCCCACACCCTGCTGCTCTCTCCAGCCTATCCCAGCCCAGCCGGGGTCTCCATCCTGGGGGCATGGCCCCACACCTCCTGCTGATGGGAGGGGTGGGATCTGCTCCATGAAGCCCTGCTCTTACTACAGCTCCCTGCCCATGTTCCCCAGACCCAGCTCATGGCACCGCTGAGGAACAGGCTTTGCTTTGCCAAGGGGCAGCAGCAATGGGGAGTGGGACCAGGACTGCGCCCCACCCCACAGAGGCAGGGGCTGGTGTTTCTGCCCTTGGTAAATGCTCGGCTTTTTTCCCCTCGTGAAAATGGGGCTTTCCTGAGCTCCCTCCCTGCTCGCCTGCTGGCCTTTTGTAAGTGGCTTGGAGATTAAATGTGCTCAGAAGGTGCAAATTATCACCGAGATCTTCAAAGGCAGCCGTAGAAATTAAGCAGAGGGTTCCGGGTGCTGCTGAATGGGATTCAGACATCTAACTGCTTTAAGCCCTTTTGAAATCCTGGCTCTAGCCTGTCTCTCCCCTGTGCTAACAAGCACAAACACGGAGAGGAGAATTTTTTTGATGCCATTAAGGTTGCTGCTCTTTGTCTGGGCTCCTTTTTTTAGTCGCTGGAGTCAGTAGCTCACTTGAACCAGACCCTGGTATTTGTTCTGCTTGGCTCCTGCCTGCCCCTGCCTTGGCACGTGTTCTCTGGAGCTGTCTTGCTTTAAAAAAATAATAATAATTTAGAAAATTGCTCTCTTGTACTCGCTGGAGCCGAAGAGCCCCATGGTGCTGCCTCTATGCTGGGTGAGGACCCATCTGCTCCAGAGCTGGACATGGGGATGGAGATGCTGGGGGGGCTGTCCTGGGTCTGCGGGCACCTTGGATTAATTGCCATGAGCTCAGCTCGGGGGTCGCGAGGATTCAGCATCACACCCGAGCAGGCAGCTTCGCAGGAAGCTGGAGCAGAGTCCCTGCTCTCAGAGGAGGCCGGGCTGGAGCGTCGCTGTGCCTGGAGCTGGGCTGGCAGCTCCTCTGCCCAAGTGACCATGGCGCCAGGTCAGACTCCCGTGGGCAGCTGAGTCTTGGGGTGACGCAGGAGGGGGCATCGCTCGGGGGGGTGATGCTTCCCAGGGTGCAGCACAGGATCAGCCGTTGCCTTGCAGAGCCGGAGCCGGTTGCATCTGCGCAGCAACTGCTCTGTGCTCCGGGCAGGTCAGGAGGCTCTCATGAACCCAGCAGATGTTTTGCTCTGGAATGAGCAAAACCTTTCCAAGCTGAGCTCTCCTGCCACTTAAAGCAACAATAACGAGGAGAAGCCCCTGAGGCACGCAGAGGCGTTTCGTTCCCAAAAGGCCCTTTCCAGCTCCAGAGGTGCTGCAGATGCCCAGGACCACTCAGTGCCTTGCCAGGCTCTGACTGGGGATGCAATGCGAAGTGATGCTGCATCCCTGTGAGTTCCCACTCCCGACCTCGGTGGCTGGGGGGGGGCTCAGCACAGGGATCGCTATTTATATCGGTAGGGACATCCAGGATAAAGGAGCAGTGTGAGTCAATGCGAATTGACTACAGAGCGGAGATCTTTTATTCTCCAGGCGTGTGGTGCCCAAAGCTTTCTGCTGCTGCTGGGACCGTTCTGCTGGGAACAGCCAGGAAGGGCCTCAGGTCCCCCGGCTGCAGCCACCGGTTTGTACCCCCGTGGCATAGACCCCCTGCCCACCCCAGGGCAGAGCTGGGGGGTCTGTGGAGATTCCTGTTCCCATCCAAAATAGCATGTGTTAGGGGGACCTGGCACAGGTTTCTGGTGTTCCTTGGGGAGAGGCAGAGGGGCTTGAGGTGATGGACCTGAGTGTCCGCGTGGCTCAGTGCACTGGGAGTGGCAAAGAGCAGCCACGGCAGGGTGGGGGTCACTCACCCCTGGGCGTGCTACCACGGGGCTGGGTGCCCAAAGGGTTTTTGGGATGTGGAGCTTGTGTTTGCCAGGATAGATCCCGGCCACTTTGGCATCCTGTGCCAGCATCCCCTTTTCCTCTGCGTGCTTCCCCACCCCCTGCCCTGCTCCTGCCACGGTGCTGGTGGGGCTGAGCCAGTGAGCGCCACGAGCCAGGCCCCGGAAGCTGCTGCCGTGGCGAAGGTTGGAGCGGGTTTTCCTTCCATGGTGCAGGGAGGGTGGGTGTTTCTCTTGGAAAGATGTGTGGTGGGTGCCCACAGACGGGCAACGCAGGGATGCTGCCTGCAGCAGGACGCAGGGTTTGTCATCAGGGGTGGAGCAGCATTTTGCCATCTGTAGCTTCCTCCGGGTCTCTGCCGAACCCAAATGCCTCTTCATTTATATGCCAGATAAGTGAGTAAAATTTCATAGCAAACAGGCACTTCATTAATCACCTGCTTTTACCATTCTGCTCACTCCTGGAGAGGGATCTGCGGGCTGGATAATGGCTCTGTTGTCCAGGCATGTGCCTCGAAGACTGATGCACCTGTCTGAGCAACGAAATAGCTTTGCAGAGAAATACGATCGCCTGAAAACCCAGGGCTCTACTGACAGCGGGACTCAGATAAGATAATCTTCCTATGCCACAGGGTAGGGGAACAATACTTGCATTATAGATTATAGCCATGCTCAGACAAAGGGGTTATTCTTATCCCCCCCACCGTAATAAATGCGTTTGGTTTAAAACAATTACGGCTTTTCGAACAAGTTTGCTGCCTGGGCTGAGGAGTGACGCCGAGCCCTGGGGAGAGACAGGAGCACCCAGGGGCTGTCAGCAGCCCGTGGGCATCTGCCTGGCCGCAGCCCCGCGCCGCCGCGATGGGCTCCTGGAAGGACGCGGCTCTCTGCACATCTCTGGAGCTGCTCCGTCTCTGCGCACACGCCTGGTGAGACACGGGGCTGCTCAGGCTCACAGGTCACCAGCGTCGTCTTTCGATTGGGACGGGTGAAGGGCAGTCCTGGCTGGCAGCGGGCACGCCGCATGCGATGGCTGCGGCACTGCCATCGCTCCGGCCCTGCGCGGGCTGCGCAGCGACCTGTGGGCAGGCAGCAAGCACGCACGGCTCCACTCACCCCACTGGTGTGGCACAGGGATGTCCGGGCTCCCTGACCAATGGCACATGGGGGGCTGATGGCGATGGCTCTGTCGGTCGCTGCTGTGTGGGTCCTGCTCCTGCCAGGTCTCAGAAGCTGCTCTGGCGTTGGGAGGTCGAGGGCAGCAGTGTGGAGCTCCGACACCAACCGATGATTTGCCACCCAGGGCACTGGTGCCTGTGGTGGGAGAGAAGGGATGGGGGGATGCACAGAAGGCGTGGGGGGTCTGCAGGGTGCACCGTCTGCAGGGTGCACCCTGCAGTGGCCTGCTCCCTTCTGCCAGACCAGGGCTGACTTCAGATCCTGCCAGTTCGGCTTTGCCAAGGCTGATTTAAACAGGGCAGGAACAGGTGTCAGTGCTGCATGTGGTGCCCCATGCAAGGGCTGCCTCGGCAGCAGACTGGGCTCCTCTGCAGCCCCACGCTCCTTCCGATGCCAGGTGTGAGCTCCGTTGGTGTTCGCAGCGGCTCCTCAGCAAGCGTGGCGGCTGTGGGGCACGGCTGGGTCACGGTGCTGTGCCGGCGTGGCACCCAGCTGCCCTCTCTGCCTTCCCTCCCTGCCAGATGGACCCGGTGCAGAAGGCGGTGATCAGCCACACCTTTGGCGTGCCCGCCCCGCTCAAGAAGAAGCAGTTCATCTCCTGCAACATCTGCCACCTGCGCTTCAACTCTGCGGTAAGCGGGGCTGACAAGGGTGAGTGGGGCTGGTGAGGGTGAGTGGGGTGATGCCGGCGGCTGAGCTGCAGCATCCCATGGCAGGGGCACCGCTGGACCCCCATCGTGTGGCAGCAGCTCCTCGGAGCTCTGACCTCCCTCCTCTCTGGCTGCCCTGGCTGATGTTTCCACCAACATCTCCCTGTGCCCAGGTGCCCCGGGAGCCACTGTGTCCTTGGTTTGCCACACTGGCTCTTTCTGCCCTTCTGCATTCACTTGCATCTGTTCCCCGCTGCCTTGGTCTCCGTGTTTTCCCTTAAGCTGCTTTATCAGCCCGTTGGATTTATCCCTGGTGCTTGGGAGCGGAATGCAATCTTCCCTGCCTTGGCTTCCCTGAGCTCCAGGATTTTTCCAGGCTTTTATTCTAAGTAAATCAGCCACCTGGTAGAGGGGAGGAAGGAAGGAAGCAGTCATTGATCCCTGCAGTAATGGCAAGGTTTGAAAGGGAATTCTCACTCCAGGCTGGCAGGACGGGGCCCAGCCCTGGCACACATGGTGCCAATAGATCTGGGAGCATCCCTTGGCTCCCGCAGCGCTGAGCCTGTGCCTGCAGTCCCGTCTGTTGGAGCTGGTGTGTCCAGCAGCGCAGGCTGCAGGGAGCTGCTCTCGCCTTCCTGGGGCAGCCATGCCCAGATGCTGTGCCATGGCTGTCTCTGCCTCCAGCTAAGGTGCTGTCCCTGGCCAGGGGGCTCAGCCAAGCCCAGGGCTGGGTGCTGCTCTGCCAGCGAAAGTCAGTGTTGCTGCACTTAATAACTCCGCTCTGCGGCCAAGCAGCTCAGGGAAAAGCATCACTTTGTCCTTCCTGGCTGGAAGTGCGGTGCCAGGAGACCTGGTCCCACCACGTGCTCCCACTGCCCTCGCTGGCACCGTGTCCCCCCAGGGTCACATCTGCGGCAGCGCGGCGGTCAGACCCTTGCACGCCACTTGTGTTTCTGCGCAGTGACCTACTTAGGCTGCAGCCCAGCCCCATCCCAGGCCCGTTAGCTGGTGGAAGTTGATTGTATTTGCTAATGAGGCCGTGTGCTGGGATGGGCCTTTTGCTTTCCCACATACCCAGCTGTCATGGCACAACCAGGACATGGTTCCCAGCCCTTGGAAAGCCGGGCTGGGGGGAGGGAAGGGATGCTTCTCCCTACTGAGCGCGGGAAGCCTCAGCCATGCTCTGAGGATGCTGTGCAAATCAATCTGTGCTGCTCAGCAGTACAGTGTCTTAATTCATAGTGGGTTTGGTTTCCATAAATTGCTAAACCGTGGTTGTTTTGGGGGACAATGTGGTATTGTCCCCAGCTGTGGAGTACACAAATGTTTGGGTGATTTTCTTTTGTGTACATCTTTATCAGTTGGGTGCAGGCATGAACCCATCAACGTGCACTTCATTATTCAGCGTTCGCTGGGAGAAAGGAGCCGGTGAATGTAAATTGCGTGTTAGACACCCGTTTGGTTACAAAGGGAGACGTGTCCTCCCCGCCAATGGACGTTTTTATTTTATTTTTACAGCTAGCAATTCATTGTACCTTTCTGAAGTCATAAATTTTGCCTGAAAGCTTCTTTTAGAAGTGTCTTGATGCATTCAATCAGAGCAGGGTCCTTATCTCGGCCGCACAGTGCGGCGATGTCTTAGCAAGGCGATACCTCGGCACGAATACGTTTGTGTGCAGAGCAGCCTGGTGAGAGGAGGAACGCGGCTCTTCGCCGCCCAGCCCTGGGGATGAAGGTCCCTGGAGAGGTGGCTGTGCTGGAGACGTGTCCCAGCGGCCGCGGCAGGGGCTGATCCGTTCCCCCATCCCAGGCAGCACCAACACGGCCATCCCCATCCTTCCCTCCTCAGAACCAGGCAGAAGCTCACTACAAGGGCCACAAGCACGCGCGGAGGCTGAAAGCCATCGAAGCCATGAAGAATAAGCAGAAGGCAGCGGGGGCCGTGGTGGGGGCCACTGGCCAGGATGGTACGGCCGACTTCACCACCAGCCCTGAGGGCAGCGGGGAGCCGGGGAACACAGGTACGGGGGGCCAGGGGGTTGGGGGATCCGGTGCCGGCAGCTCGTGACACTGGTGTGAGCGACCCAGCTGGTTAGCGGGGGTGCAGCAGCGTGGGGTTGCAGCAGCGTTGGCGTGCGGAGCCCGGCTGCAGCTGCGGCGTCCTGGAGAGCCCAGTTCAACCCCGGCCCGCGGCTGCCCCTTCTGAGCATCCTGCCGCAGTCAGCTGCCAGCCGGGCTGCGGAGCTCTGCCGTCAGCGTGGTGTAAACGCCAGCACGAGCGTTAACAATTGGGCGTCTGTGCTGCGCCGGTGTCCCCGGTGTGCCAGGCTGGGGGCCGCGTCGCAGGGAAGGGCTGTGGGTCCAGCCCAGGAGCCTGGCAGCTCACAGCCCTGGGGGGAACCTGGCCCCCACGTCCCTGCAGCAACGTGGGGAGAAACAGTGGGGGCTTCCCCTGTGGTTTGGTGTTTTAGGGAGGGGATGGAAGCGGCCCCAGCCCCTGCCCTGATGGGGCTCGTGCTTCCCAGGGCTCTACCCTGAGCAGTGATGGGACCGGGAGGGGGGAAGTGGGAGCCAGTGCCCCCCGCCCCGAGCCGAGGCAGCTCGGGAGCTCACCCAGGGTTCTGCGCTGAGCCAGGAGCTGCCGGCAAAAGCAGGAATGGAAAGGACCTCGGGAAGAGCCATCCTCAGCGGGGCTGAGCGTGAGCAGCCAGCGCCTGGGGAGGTCTTGGGGAGCATGGGGTGCTCTCAGGGTACAGAAAAACTGACACTCACAGAGAACTTTCCCTTCCTGCCCATTCCCTTCTTTGCCCTCCTTTCCTCTCCCCCCTGCCAGCCGAAGCCAACGGGCCACAGGAGCCAGAGGGCGAGTGCAGCAGCCTGGGGCTGACACCCAGTGCCGAGGAGTCGCCCGCCGACCTGCCAGGCAGCGTCGCCCCACTGGGCTCCCCGCCGGCCTCAGAGCTGTCAGAAGGCACCTCAGATGCCACCAGCATCGCCTCTTCGTCCGCGCAGGCAGTCGAGGCGCAGGCAGCCGAGTCGGGGAGCAGTGTCAGCTCGGCCCCTGAGAGTGAGAAGGAGGGGAAGAAGAGCAAACAGCACCTGTACTGTCCCACCTGCAAGGTGACTGTCAACTCCCTGTCCCAACTGGAGGCTCACAACACCGGTAAGTATGCTGTCTGTGTGGGGACAGGGGGATGGGGGACGGGCCCCTCGCAGTTCCCCACAAAGCTCCTCTGTGCCCCGTCTCCAGGCAGCCTTGTAGGGAACCGGCGAGCATCAAGGAATGTTGCTTTAATTAAAAGGGGTTAATTAAGGTGGCGTGCAAAGATAAGTGGTGGTGGTTCACCTGTGCTGCAGTGTATGGCGTGAGTCTTAGCAAGGTCAAACGCTCTCTGACTGCTCGTGTCTCTTAATTAAAGACTTTTTCAGATACGTTTAATCAGATGATTGGAGGCTACTTGATATTCCACTGCTGTTTGGGCTGGTGGCAGCCCAAGCACCGGTGATGCTTTCGGACCTGGGAGAGTCGTTTGAGGCAGCTCCGTGGTCTGGGCTTGCAGGTGTCTTGAGCAGCCTCTTGGAATTCAAGGAGCTTTGGAGCCCAGTGCAGGGTACAGCCCCTCGGGGCAGGCAGGTGCTGGGGACTGGCCAGGGTCCCCTGCACCCCTAGGGAGGAAGGAGGGGGCAGGAGTGGTGCTGGGGGGTGGCTGTCACAGCCAGCTCACAGCTCGCCCCTTTCCCTGGAGGATGCTCAACAAGGATGGGCACCCCTGTTTTAAAGGGAAGGGCCTCCTCTCCCCCAGTGCAGCATAGTGGGAACCAGTTCCTCCAGCCCCAGTCCACACTGGGAGCCAGGGCAGTAGCAGCCACGCACAGGGGTTGGCTCAGGACACTGCAGCTCGGCTGCAAACGTGTCCTTTTCCTTTTGTCAGCTCCAGTTACAAAGTCAGGAGCTGATTTGGGGAAAAGAGCAAACAAACAAACACAAAAACATGTGCAGGCTCGCGCAGACTCGGGCTCCTTGCTTAACACCTTAAAAAATAGAATTAATTAGCAGTGGCTTAAATAACTCATCACCCCCACACCCCACGGTCCCTGGGCTGCAGGGGCAGAACAGAGTGGCCTGTGCCCAGGTGCGCAGGGATTTTGGGTTCCTCCTTCCCCTCATCCCATACCCCACTGAGCTATTCCTGGCTCCACAGCCGGATCCTCTCTGACCTTGGGCACAGCTCAGATGCTGCAGCATGGAGGGCGACGCGTGCCCAGCGCTGCAGACTGTGCGAACGCCCGGGGACAGGCGACAGGCTCCAGCACAGCCTTAAAATAGCAGCTTCTCCGAAGGTCTGACACGTGGAGGGGGGTGTCTCCGGGAAGCAGAGTGTTTCTGGTCCGGCTGTGAAGTGTGGCTGGACATGAGAGCTTGGCAGGGTTTGGGAACGGGCTGCTGTGTCCCCAGCGAGAGCCAGGACTCCTGGGTGGGTCTCTGTCCTCTCCGCCTGGAAATGCTGCCGGGTGCAGGTTGGGGGTCAGGCATGGGGGTCCCATGGGAAGGGGGACATGCAGTGCTGCCAGGTGAGCTGCTCGGTGGGTGCCAGGTTTGTGTGCAAGGTCAGTGCCTGCTGAGTGTCCCCTCTGCCCCCCAGGCGCCAAGCACAAGTCCATGCTGGAGGGTCACAGCACCCAGATGCGGCGAGGCCGTGGCAAGCTCCTCTCCCGGGCAGGGCACAAGTCCAAGCGAATCGGCAACAAGGGCAGCATCAACGTCCAGAACAAGGCGTTTCACTGCCAAGTGTGCGAGATCTACGTGAACTCGGAGACCCAGCTCAAACAGGTGATGGTGCCAGGCCTGGCGCTTGCCTCTCCCTGGGAGCAGGGAGGGACAGGGTTGACTGATGGTCCCCTGCGGACCCCAGCCCTGTGGTGCCGTGGGTCTGCTCTTGCCACACTGGCTCCAGGTGATCCAGCTGTTTTTCCTCTCCCAGCACATGAGCAGCCGGCGGCACAAAGACAGGCTGGCGGGGAAGCCCCCCAAGCCCAAGTACAGCCCCTACAACAAGCTGCAGAAGAACGCTGCCCTCGCAGTGAGTATTCTCAAGGTACCTGTCTCCCTGCAAATTACCCCCGCGGTTTGCTGCCCGAACCTTTGTGCTCCGTGTCCTGCAGTGAGACACGGGCTGCATCTCGTGGAGCTGTGGTTCCCGTGGGCGCAGCTCCCAGCACCCCTGGGGTGGGCACGGTTCTGAGTATTCAGGGAGTGGAAAGCACGGGCATAACCCACAAGTCCCCTGGCCGCAGCAGCTGCAGCACTTGTGACTCTGGCAGCTGTGTTGCGATTTCTGAGCAGGAGCTGTGATGGTTGGGGGCTGAGGGCTGGCATGGCTCAGTTAGATGAAGCCTAAACATTTGCTCGCAGAGAGGCAAAGCTCAGCAGTGTTTGGCCACCAAAGTCATCCCAGGGCACCAGTGGAAAGCACTGGTGCTGGGAACAGCCCAGCACTGCAAAAGCCAGGGCAGGTCTCTGAGGGCGCTGTGGAACTCCCCAGGGAGGTTGTTGCGACAGGGACGCCCCTGCGTGCTCTGACCTGGGACAGGGCTGCGGGGTGGGGTGTGTATCAGGTGGGGGCCAGGGCTGTGTTTGCTGCAGCACCTTGCAGAGAGCATAGCTGGGTGCGAACATGAGCAGGGGCTGATACAGGGCTGCCGTCCTGGCCTGGGGCTAGGGCTCCCCTACAGCTGGGTGCCTCACAGCATCTCCTCCTCCCTCCTGCAGTCCAAGCTGGCTTTGCAGAAGCATCTCACCAAAACCCTGGCAACCCGCTTCCTACCGAGCCCGCTCACCGCTGCCGCCGTCTGCGCCATGCCTGGCCCCCTCGCCCTGAGACCAGCCGCTGCCACCACCCTCTTCCAAGCTCCGATCCTTGGACCAGCTCTTTTCCGAACGCCACCGACCCATGTCCGCACCACGCCGGGCCCCATCGTCTTCGCACCCTACTAGAGCTGCTTGCCCGCTGAGGGTCCGTCCGCCGCGGACCAGGCTGTGCCATGAGGGCTGCACAGCATGGGGCTCCCAGGCAGGCTGCTCTTTTGGCTGGTGGGAAAACATAGTCGTAGACACTAACCCCGGCTTCTCCTTCGCTTCGAGCGGGCTCTTGCTGGAGTAAGATACCCCGGCGGAGCCCAGCCAGCCCTGCCGTGCATCCCTGCCGCTCCCCGCGCCAGCCCCACGTTCAGCAGAGGAGCCTGTCACACGGCTGGGCAGTGGATGGGAGAAGACGGTGCCCAAGTCACCAGGACCGTGTCGTGGCTAGAGGCCACCAGTTGCCAGACTGGATGAAGAGGAGCTGGCTGGTCCCTGGGGAAGGAGCATCCTTCTGGCCAGCTGGTCCCTGCCAGCCCAGTGGGAAGGGAACTGTGAGGGGAGTCTCAGCCCAGCTCTTCCTAGGAGGAACAACCCCAGCACAAGCAGGAAGGTGACAGTTCCCCTCTCAGATCGGGCTGGCTGTGTCCTCACCAGTGCTGGCCAGGGGTCTCCATGCTGCCCACCAGCTCCCTGTGCCCTCCCCCTATGTTCCACCAGCCAAAGAGCCCCCGCTGTGGTGGGCACCAGCCACACTGACGACCGGATCTTCACTCCGAGAGCAATAGCCAGAGCCCAGGGCTGGCACCTCCTCCCCCCGAAAGCACACTGCCCCTGCCCTGGCCTCGAGAAGCACATGACCTGGGCGTGCGGCTGGAGATGGGCTCTGCTCCAGCCCAGCAAGGACAGGAGAGCCGGGACATCCAGCACGGGCACCCTGAGGAGGTGACCCCATGCTCGGCGCCAGCTCTTTGCCTCTGTCCCATCTGCCAGGGACAGCCCTGCCCCTACCTCCCGGGAGATGCTGTGAGGCTGTGTGAATGTCCCTACAAGCACTTTTGGTTCTCCGGTGAAAGGCGATGCTGCTGCTCTGCTCGCCTGTCAGCCAGCCGCTGTGCCCAGCCCTCCAACCCCGTCCCCTCTACGAGCTTCCAGGGAGTTACCAATGATTCCCGAAAACAAAGGTGTCCCCAGCAGCACGGACAATCAGGTACAAATGAGCAGGCGGCACCCGCAGCCATGGCCTGTGCCCTCCCTGTGAGGCAGAAAGCCAGGCTCCGGAGGGACCCCGAAGCTGTAGCTCTGCTTTTCACTGTGCTCAGAAAGCCCAGCCATGACCTGGTCTGAAAACTGTAACCACGGCGCTCCGGGTTCCCAGCGCACTGCTGTAAATAGAAATATGCAGGAAAGTCGCAACCCAAAGGGACCTTACGCTGGAGTGACGACCCACCCCGATCTATGCAATCCAGGGGAGCAGCTCGCCCGCCGCATCTGCTGTCTGCGTTTTACTTTGGTGCTCATGCTGTCTTGACAGCCAGGAGGGGGGGTCAGAGCAGGAAAAAAAAAAAAAAGCCCCAAGGAAACACTTGGCTCTGTGCAGATGATTCCCTGCCTATCACCTGGCTCTGTGCTCTGCCATGGCCACACTCCCGGCCAGCCCTGGGGAGAGGCAGGTCGGTCTGTGCCCCGGGAATCCACACGCACAAGGCCACGAGCAATGCCTGGATCCAGGAGTTTGCCCAGTGCGCTCCACTGATGCTCAGGATGAGGCCCTGGCCACAGGAGGTGAACAGGAACCAGCTGACAGGTAACTCAGCACGAAACACTGCGGCTTCCCAGGGCTGGTGGGGAGAGCTGGAGCCTCAGGCAAGGGCAGGAGACCTGCGCAGAGGGAGCAGGGCAGCACTGAGCCCAACACCTGCGTCTTGGGCTGTGGGCAGTGCTGACCTGCAGTGCCATTGGCCTGCTCCTGCCACAGAGGCCGGGAGTGCAAGGGAGCCCCCGGATTGATCTGCTCAGGGTGGCTCCTCTCCACCCTGGGGAAGGAGAGCAGCAGAGAGAGGGTTTCAGAAGAGGAGCGAGCTTTCAGGGGTAGGGGCAACCAAAAGGTCTCACGGTGGTGGTGGGAGATGAAACTCAGAGAGCACCTGAGGAAGGGAAGGCTCCCGGCAGCAGTGGCTTGGACGGGGAGATGGTCCCACAGCCCAGAGGACATGTGCAGCCTGGACCCCAGAGCCTGTGCCGGGAGGGACGCAGCTCCGCCAGCATCACAGTGCCAAGCAGCCCGTGGTCAGCCCAGCTCCAGCCCTTCCCCTGCTCCTCTCACTGTGCTCTTCCCCGCATCTCCTCACCCGTCACTCCCAGCCCTGGCGGCAGCAGAGAAGAGCAGCGCACCCCCTCCTCCAATGTGCCCCCAGCCTCAGGAGCGTGGGGAGCCAGGAGCTGCCAGCTGCAGCCGTGCTCCAGCCTGCCAGAGCAACCAAACACAGGTGGGTCCTTCCCCTGCGGAGCCAGCATCAGCTGCTCCCTTGCCCCTCCACCAGTGGAGTCCTGACACACTCCTACACTTGGCACTTTAACCCTTGAAAGCCATTCCTTCTAACAGTAACTGCAGCACGCTGCGTAAGAACACGCCCTCCACAGCCCCCCTAGAACCCTCCTGCTCCTGTGCTATCCAAAGCGTTTACTGCCTTTGACTTAGCATACGCTGTACTAGGTAGTAGGGCATAGTCCATAGCGCTCGTGTGCCCCTCTGTAAATAACCTTGGAGTGATGTGAACAGTTTGATTCAGAAAAAAAACCACCACAAAACCACCAACAAACCCCATAAAAATGGAATAAACAGACTCTAGGGACTTGGCCAGTACCCCTCTGTAATGTTCATTGTATATTTTTTGATGTACTATAACTGTTGGGAAAAAAAAAAAAGGAAAATATTTTGATAATCGAATCTCATCGCTTTATTGTGTTACTCAGTAAATAAAAGGAACAAGTATAAACAAGCCAGGGCTTTCTTGTCATTTTTTCTGCCCTTAGAGCCAGAGTAGCTGAAGGGAAGCTGGGCATGACCAGGAGACCTTCCCCTTGTCTTGTAGTGGTTATGAGGAATCAGCACCGCGACAGAAGGGCAGCAAGGGCTGTGTCAGGGCGTGCAGGATGAGCGCAGTCCCAGCTTCTCCGAGCTCCCAACTGAGGAAGAGGAGGGCTGGTGTGGTGGATGTGGGCACCTCGGCCCTGTGCACTCCCTGCATGTAAAGGAGCAGTGGGCCCTACCCGGTTCCCCTTCCCTGCCAGGGAACTGGCAGCACCACAGACCCAGCTGGGGCAGGACAAGGGAGAGCTGCTCTGGTAGCAGCTGGGCCGAGGGCAGGGCCAGTGAAGAAGGGCTCTTCCCACCCTTCCGAGCAGCCAAGCGAGAGGGAACCGTGTGCTCCGGCCCGGCTGTGCTGCCGTGGAGCTGATCCCCGCCTGCTGGCCAGCCCCTCGCCCTGCCGCCCCTCTCGCAGGCAGAGCGCAGTGCAGCGTGTCCGTTGCGAATCCCGGTGGCACCTCCAACATCTGCAGGGGCAGGCAGTGAAAAAAGCAGTCCCTGTCCCAGCCCAGGGAGACAGCTCGCCTCTCTCATCCTTCAAGAGCAGCCCTGGGACGCCCGTTCATCGTGCCTGTGCTTCCCACAGGCTTCACGACACCAAACGGGCTCAGGAGGAGGTATGTGCAAGGGAAGTAGGGAGGTGAGGGAGAGGTGGTGGCAGTGGAAGTGACAAGGCTCAGCCATCTATGGATCCGCTGCCCTTGTTCTTGCGACTCAGGGGGAAAGCAGACTTGCTCTGTGGCTGCGTCATCTTACTGGCAAGGTAGATGAATGGCTCGATCAGCGTACGTCGGTCTGCCACAGACACTTCCCACAGCTTCACCTTCTCACCCTTGGCCCAGTGCTGGGCTGCGTCATGGTCCACCCTTCGCTGCTCCTGCAGGTCACACTTGTTGCCCAAAACCACGATGGTGACCTGGTCAAAAAAGGGCAAGAAGATCCCCTGAAGGTACCAAACGCAGAGCTGGCTGGGGCTGCCTGGCTCCACCTCAGTGCCAAGCCCTTCCTGCAGCCAATTCCCTCTCCTTTCAAAACACCAATGCTTCTCAGCACTCCCATGGGCAGCTTCTCCCCCTGTTCAGGTCTGTGGGTCTCTAGACAGCCTCAAAGCAGAAGGGCCTGTGGAATACGTTTACACTCGTATCCCAGGACAGTAGCCAGTTAGAGGTGGGAGTCTTAGTGATCAGGGCCCCCTGTCATCATCCTGTGACAAGCTACAGAAAAGGGGGGGGGGTGTCTCTGGGCGAGGAGCTGAACAAGGGAAGCAGACCTGTAGCCCTTTTCCCCAGGGGGTACTCACCTCTTTCTTGTCTTTGGACTTGTCAATCTCCTTCTTGAGGAGCTCCACCCGTTTGAAGGACTCCTTGCTGTCAGTGCTGTAGACCAGCACGTAGCCGTCTGTGCAGGAGAAGCAGTGCTTGGGAAGCTCCAGACCATCCCTCAGGCCCCGCGTGTCGTAGAAGCGCACCTGCTCACGCACCCCCCGCTCCGTCTCGATGGAGC
>VZTU01035073.1:85104-109184 GCA_013400835.1 Zapornia atra
GCTGCCTGCAGCGGGTCCCTGCCCGGGGGGTAAAGGCCTTCCACAGAGCCTCTCCCGCAGGGCCCTCGGGGAGTGCGGGGCTCGGCGGCCGGTGCCTGCGGTCCCTCCCGGGCTATGCTGGGCCGCTGGGTCTGCCCCTGCTGCCGGCCGACGCCTCGCTTTATTTCGGGGCATCGTGGCTGGGTCTGTCCCGTGTGAGCTCTCAGGCCTGTGCCAGGATTAGAACGGGTCTCTGTGGTGGAGCCAGGCTGCCTCTGGTCAGCTGGAGTGTCCTAGAAATCCTGCTAACGTCCTTTCTGCCTGGAGGCCGCACAGGCTGGTGTCTGAAGAGCGTTTTCTCCCACTGTTTGAGGAGGAGGGAGGGATTAAACTGTGGTGTAGAAGGGGAAGCTTCAAGCTCAGAGATTTGAGTGCTCTTTGCTTCATCATCGTACCAAATTCCCTTCTCCCTGGTACCATTTGAATCCAACGCCCAGTGCTTTTTGCTCTGTCCTGCCTTGCTGTGAGTAATGGGCAAAAGTCAGTTGCTGGCATGTGTTTGGGCAGAGTCCTGCTCTGAAAAGGTTAGCATAGTTACAGACCTGCTTTGAGTCCCGGTATCCACCTTATTTCTAAAGCACGCCTTGCCCAGGGAGGTGCCGTGCTACCTGAGGCTGGGGGCAGTGAGAATCCCGACCTTTCTTGTGCATTTTCTTCTCAAGAGCAAGCGAACTGGTTCCCAGGAGCAGCTGAGTGTCACGGGCTCTGCAGGCAGCGAGATGGGAAGGTGCAACGTCTAGGAAACTCCGTGGGCTCTGCAGCTTGTAACGGTGGCGGTTGGTTATCTCCTGGGGAACCAGGAGGAGAGAACTATTTCTGGAGAAGGTGAGGCAGCTTCCCTAGAAAATTACCCAGTGGAAGGAATTAAAAGGAAGAAACAAAACTGAAAGTGGCCTCCAAGGAATAATATTTTCGAAACACTATTGATGGCCTGAGGTATTTTGTGCTGCTTGTTGTCTGTCACAAATTGAAGGCTTAAGGAGCCGTGATGGGAAGGAGCTGGCTTCCTGGTGATGTCATGCTAAGGAGTTAAATTAGATGTTGCTGAGGAGGCACCTGGGTGTTGTGTGTAGAATACTGACAAATTGTAATGCTAGGAAAGCCCTGTGTGTGGGTAAGGCATTCCTTCCCCCAGGCTGATTAAATGTGATGTTTGAAGTGTTCAAACCACGCTGAAAGCACAGCAGAGCCTGGTAGTGACCTCTGATGTTACCCTTCCCTCTTCCTGCCCGAGTCCCACTGCAGAAGTGACGGGCACAGGGAACCAGTCACCAACCAGATGATCTTGGAAAGGCTGAGCAGGTACAGAACCAGCGTTGGGTCCTCACCCTGCTCAGTGAGGGTGGCTCCCCTGTGAGGGTCGGGGTTTGTCTGGGTGTTGTGAGGCCAATGCGTAGTTGGTGCTTTCGTTAGGTGGTATCACAATGTTTGCTTTTTTGCTGTTACTGGGATATTACTCTTTTATCTTGCTAAAAGAGAAATGTGTGGGTAGGAGGTGATTATCCTACTTCCAGTTATTCCTTCTGCTTGCTCAGGAAGTGGAGGCCTTGCACGCTTGTGCCTTTCTGCCAGCTGGGGCAGGGGGTCTTGGGGGGCTATGCAATAAGCTCTTCTCTACCATAGCCCTTCCTGGCCTTATATCAGCTGCCTGTAACTCGTGGCTCAGATGGTCTCAGGTAAATTAGGGCCATGGCCACTGTATTAGGGAGGGTAATCAGAGGCTTAATTAGGTGTCTAATGTTTGTAAAATGTCTTGAGTGGAGTGAGGGCCATGCAGGCGCTCTGTATTAATGGGCATGCGCAGGCACAGGCTGGAGTCTGATTTGTGACATGTCTGTCACAAAGAAACAGCAAAAATAAGAGAAAACCTGTTTGGAATCCTTGCTGTAAGTCAGCATCGAAGGTTTCTGTGCGCTCCTGATCAGGAGTTACAAACAAGGTGCGGAGACTTTGCTTCAGGACTCGTGTTTGTCTGAATGCATGACTCAGTTCTCTGGGCTGCGTGAAAATTAGGAAATTAGCAAAAGCAGAGATTTGTATTTCAGAATGATTGTAACTAATGCGCTGGAACAGCTGAAAAGATGCCAAATGGCTCACTCACAGGTTGTTTAAGGCACAGGAATAGAATGCGGTCACAGGATAATTATTGTCTGCTGCTGCATAAATTGTGGGGGTCCTTACGGAAGAGGGTTGATGTAATTGTGTTAATTTTATCTGCTGTTAGTGCCAGCTCCTCTGCTGGGGAGCAGCTGATGAGCAGGGGCTGGTCCACCCCCAAAAAGTCACTTTTTTTTCTTTTTAATTTATTTTAAAGATTTTTAACCCCTGGGGACAGTTTCTCCCTTTGCCCAGCTGGTCTGCGAGCTTGGGGTCACTGGGCTTCTGCCAAGGAGAAGTTCCTTGTCATCTTCCTGGCAGCTCTGGATCTCCAATGTGCATTCTTAAGGTTGGGTCCTTCTCCTCCACCTTCAGCACTAGAGGATGTGGAAGCCTCTTGAAAAGAAATACCTCAAATCGTTCAGCAAATGGCGTGATGAAATGATCTGCCTGGACTGTTGCTTTAACAGCACATTAGCTGCAGACCCCAGATGTGTCTGTGTCCTCAGGAAATCGCAGTTGGCCGTAGCGAAGCAGCGAGTGTGAAGTTTGCCACACAAAGTGAATTGTGCAGAAGCCAAGAAGGTTTCAGACCTTGCCTGGCTTTGGGTTGCTAATGAGCTTCACGGGTGTTACCTGGAGGTTGCCAGGTATTGGCGATCAGCAAGAATCTTTCCAGTGCTGGTTTGTGTGAAGTGAGTTGTGTCTTGGTCGGGCTCCTCTCAGATAAATGCCGTGCCCTGGCCGTGGGTGTTAGTGGGCTGGGGGCACCCTTGGTGGGAAGCGTCACTGTGGGGGAGCCTGAAGAAGCTTCCGCTATTCCTGTTCTGCTTGTCAATGGCACTTGAGTTTCCCAGGCTGTAACAATCCAACCTGTTTTACTGATATGTAATTACTTTATGGTCTTCTGGTAGTATGAAGAGCAGGAGCTGCTCACATGGTGGCTGACTCTCCCATCGATTTACAGAACGCTTGAATACCCAGAATCAGGTAGTCGCTTTGTACAGCATGAGAGATGGTCTGTACCTACAGTTCCAGCCTTTGGCTTTAACAGGAGTCATGCTTTCCTAGGGTGAATCATGTTGTGGATGCAGTTATTTTTCCATGTAGTTCTTAGAGCTGGCTGACTTCCTTCTTTTAGATTTCTGCAGATAGAAGCAGTCTCTAGCTGGTTCCAGACCCTTCCGTGGGATCTCGCGACAGCTACGATGTGCCCTGCCAGAAATGACTGTGCCATTGCTATGAATTAGGTTAATGCTGAGCCCTGCCAGCGAGGTGCCTTACGTAACTGTGCAATTAAAGTTGGGTGTTCATTGGGACATTCTCACCCATAGCTGCAGGGAGAGATTTGGTTTGGGTTGTGGTCTGGCAGCTTTTGGTTTTCCATGGTGGAGTTTCCCCTCAGGTGTTGGGGCCATTCTGGGGTGGGTGTAGAGGACATTTAATGCAGAAGGTATGTTGCTGTTTCCTGCTTCTGTGAGTGGCTTGTCACAGACCTCTTGTTTCACGGGACACGGGGCTGTCCCCACCCCTGGGGCAGATGTCATCCATCCGTGCAGACACTCGTGAGGACGGACTGGCTGGTTCCCTGCTTCGGGGCATGCTGTGAGTAAGGGCCGTTGTGTTCACTTCTAGATTGCAGCTAGTAGTAAACCCTCTCCTTGTTCAGTGGGGGGTGCTGATGTGCAGAGAAACGTCTCCTGCGGTCTTCTGCTCTGCTCCTGCAGCAGGGCAGGCAAGATGCCCTCTCCCTGCAGAGGGTGATCGCGCTGTATCTGAGACATGATTTTGTGGCTTTGTTTTTGGGGACCTGCTTTTACACCCACAGCCTTCCTCCATGTGGCAGGGCCAGAAAACACAAGCACTGCTAATGGGAGGCGTACAGGTAGATAGATCGGTTCCCTTCATGCTAAATCCTTGGCCAGAGCACAAAATCTAACCTGGAGGAAGGGTGTCTGATGCTTGCAGGGAGGTGTGCCCTGCATGTCTCTCTGTTTAGCTTCTCTTTGAGTCCTGAAAGAAGGGAGGGGACAGTATAGTATGTCCAGTGGCAAATATGACAGCTAATTTTAAGCTCTAGACATCTGCCTGCTGTGAACTGTATTGACATCACCACACTTAATTTACCCAAGCAGCTGAGTAACATCTGACAGCTGAGAATCTGGACTGGATTTCAACCAAAAAAAAATGTTGGATGAAGGCACCGTATGCTGTTGAAGAAAGTCTCTGCAAGAACTGCTTGGAAAAGGCAGGTGTTTTCCTTTCCTCAGGGCATCCCAAAGCAAATTGCTTGGCCAGGACAGGGTTTGGAGTCTTCCTTCAATCCTAGGTTTCTCTTTTTTTTGTCACTGTTTCATAACAGAGGCAGGAAATGGAGTAGGAGTGAGGGTCGAGAGAGCAAGTCTGCCACCTGCTCAGCTGCCGAGTTTCTGTAGCTGGGCGGTATTGCTGAGAGAGCACAGACCTGTGTGCACAGGGTCTGCCAGCCCCAGCCCTGGCAGCTGCTGTCTGCGCAGACCCCACAGGTTTCTTGAGGACTTGGGGAGTCAGGTATGCTGTGAGGTCTGTCTGTGTGCATTGTGTTGGGAGCTGGAGCAGGAGGGGTGGAAGCCACGATCGGCGCTCGAGCGGGGGCAGCGTGTGGAAGCTCTGAGGAGGAGGCAGTAGCTGTTGGGCAAACGTGGGATCGTGTCACTGCTGATGGCTGCTCCTCATAGCTCTGCTCCTGTGGGAAGGAGCAGGGCTGAGCCTTCAGCAGAGTTAAGAGAGTGGAAGGAGCATCAGGCAGCCAGCACCGTGAACTGCATCCTCAGCCTCTGGGTGTGCAAGGAGAGCACCCCAATACACAGCCGCTGCTTGGCTTGGTGGCAGGTCACCTAGGGTGATGGGGTTGGAGCATTTGAGGAACTGGGGGACCAGACAAAGGTTATAAAAGAAGGGGGGAAATCACTAGCTCACAGGGACAGTGACTCTGAACAGTCCCCTCCTTGTGAGCCCGTGGTGCGCACAAGCAATGAAAGACCAGCTTCTTCCCAAGATCCTTGGTGCAACTCTTCCCTGCCTTTGGCGTCCAGCATGGAGCAGCCCTGTGAAGACACCAGCCTCCCCTCACAAAGCAATCCATTCAGCACAGATCATATTTTTAGCAAAGCACGATTCTTCTTCAGTTTCAAAAGTAGCAAGTGGGGAATGCAGCCTACATCAGTGCGAGATGCAGAATGATCTCATTCAGGCTGCAGCATCTGTTTGGATTGAAACAATTACCAGTGATATCAGGAGATCTGCATTTCTTCTTGTTATAGCTGGAGACTGTGGTAAACAAGAACTGTTTTCTCTGTGTGCTTTCTATGTCAGTGGAGCACAACTGGGGAGAGATGCTTCTGTTCTGTGTCTAGGATCTCGGACCACAAGCCTCGTGTTTCCAGCTACTGTCTTGGCCTTTGTGCTTTGGACGTAATTTGCTTGTTCTGCTTTCATCATTAAGCTTTAAGCCATGTGAGCAGTAAAAGTACCTGTGTACTGCCTGCCAGCGTTGTCTGAGATGCTGTGACATCGATATATCAGTATGTGTTAAAGGCAATGCTTAAAAGGAGAACAGACCAATAAAAAAGAGTTGAAAACTAATTCTTGTGTCCTCATGTTCTCTCCAGTATCTCAGCATACCAGTGCTTTGTGGAAGGTGGTTTTGTCCTATATCTGTTCTTTCTCCCCCTTTCCCAGCCCAGCCCTTTGCTGGCAGACAGGGTGTCCTGGCATCTGACCCTTCAGCTGTATCTGTTAGACAATGCTTCCTCATAACATGACAGGTAGAGTTGCTGAAAGGATAATGACTCAGGGGCTGGTATGCAGAGCAGGTTACTGCCATGGCTCCAAGAGATGAGCTCTGCTGTTTGTACTGTTCACCCTCCTCAGAGACAGACAGCTTCTGCAGGAAGGAACTTTGATAGGATCTGTGCTTCTCTTTGTCCACCTGTGAGTACAGAAACAGGAGAATAAAGTTCTAGTTAAGCCACTTACTGCCACAGTCCCAGAGGTGCAGAATTGCTGATCATTTTTTCCTCTGTATTTCAGATCTTGGGTCTGTAAGATTCCAAAAAGGTGGTTGTGTTTAGGCACATGTTTAATCCTGCAAAGTCTGAGTCCTGCTGCTTGTGGTGAAGATCCATCTAAGAGGCACCTCATCATTTCTGGATCTTGTGGCCCTAGCGAGGGAGGAGTGTGGAGGGGTGCTGTACTGCCTGGGGGGGCTGGCTGCTGAGAAGGAGTGAGGCTGCGGGCAGGCGCCCGCCTTGGCAAGGTGCTGGGCAGGCAGGGGCACAGGTTTCCATCTCGGATAGGCAAGTTCAGCGCTGGCTGGAGGAGGAGTGGGGGCAGAGGGGATGAGCTGAACCCCAGCGCTGTGACACGACCTTCCCCAGGCAGTGGGGTGTGTTCCCTGAACCATCTATATGCCACCCACTTACTCATCTTGTTTCAGATCCATACGGCGATGGGGCGGCTCTTTCCAGTGCTTGACTTAGAGTTACAGCAGGGCTCATTTGCCCCATTGCTGGAGTGTAGCTGGCAGCAAAAGTGAAAAATGAAAGTGCAGAGCACCCGGTTCAGTGGTGCTGTGGCCTCAGCCGGCTGCTCCTTGTGTCTATTGTTTTGCCAGCTGGCAAAGCTGGGATGGCTCCGAGAAAACAACCCTTTGCATGAGGCGGTTGTGTGGGAACGGCCAATGGCAAGTCCCAGCGAGGGTAAAGACATGTGAACTTGTTTCAAGACAATTCCCTTTGTTCTTTCTCTAGTAGGCTTGCTGAACATTGCTCTCCTTCACTGGTGGGGTCCCTCCTCCTCCTCGTTTCAGCTCCTGCGCTGCCTTTGCTGAGATGAGTGCTGGGAGTGCTGGGGGGCTCTGGCAGCACTTCCCCCTCAGCGAGGACACTGCGGCTTGAGTTCTGCCCCTCCTGGCTTGGCAGCTTCCAGTAGATAAATGCATTTCTCACATAAGGCTCTCATCTCTATGTAGTTCCAAAATAACAGTGCAAAGGGGTGGTTGACTCTCATTAATCCACTCTGCACCCACAAGTCTTGGCTTTGGCAGATTGATAAAATGCATGGCGAGTTGGCAGCCTTTGGTCTTTGCTTTCTGTACTGAGAGAGGCCTCTCGCTGTGGTATGTTCTACCCCTTTTCCACCCTTTGAATGTGGAGTGGCCACAGCCTTTGGTTAAGACGGTCAGCTTCTGTCAGGTTTATTAGGAAAACAGGTCTTGTGAAAGACGAAAGGGCAAACCCCAGTCCTGAACCATGCCCCAGGCCACATCTCATTTTAGAGAGTTTTGCAGAGGTGCACAGAAACATGGCAGTGGATCGCTCGAGTTAAACTGTGTGATAGCTGAGCCTGATTTTTTTAAAGATAAAAGATTATCTCTGTGGTTATAGTACCTGGTAGACTGACAGCTAGCCCTGTCTCGGGCCATGCACTGCTGGATACCAAAATAAAGCTCCTCATTGCAGTCAAACAGCTCGTGCTTGTGTGGGACGGAGGTGTTTGTGTGTAAAGAGTCCCATGACCCTTCGCTCCAGCCGTGTGGTCTCTGGTTTGCTTTTACAGGGACACTCAAGGCAAACCAAATCAAACCATTCTCAAAGCAAGCAGTGCAGAGAGACACCTTCTTTTCTGAACCCTTTCAAGCAGGGCCTGACAGCACAGCCTGGCACTGCCTCATGCCCTCCCTTGCAAGTCCAGCTCTGCTCTGGCAGGCTGGGGTCACCCGGCTATTTTCGCTTCCTTGGCTTCTGCTTCATTGCTTCAGCAAAGGCTGTTGGGAGCAGCTGGCGGTCGCCCAGGAGCTGTGCAGTGACCTGTGATGCTTGTGCCCCTTCTGTGCGGCTGTTCCCCTGTACAGTGGTCCCACAGCTGGGCTGCTCCAGCAGAAGGTGTTGAACGAGAATAGCTGGGGCTCATAGCTACGCTGGCCGCATCCCTGTGGGACATGGAGGATGGAGGCTGAGCTGGTTTTTGTTCGTGTGGTTAGAATTTGTCTTTGTCTGAGGCCCCAGTTCTGGCTGTGTAAGTGCTTTGGAGAGTGGACAAACAGCATCTGCTGCTCAGGCTGCAGCAGTGGACTCCCATGGCACAGTGCAAGTCTTGACTGCCACATCTTTGTGGTGTGATGCTCTTTTTGAGTCAGCTTTATCGTTTTCCTGCGTTAAACAGTCTAGGAGGAGAAGCAAGTGATTCAAATCAGTGAAGCTGAATTAAACTTTACCACCATGATACGAGTCCCCTCTCAGGCGGCTTATCTAAAATGGTGAAGGTAGATGGGAGAAGAGAGAGAAGTGCTTAATTTCCTTCAGTGGAAACTTTGCTGTCAAGAGTTTAAGGGATGCTGCTTTAAACCATATGTTGTGTTTTTTTAAATGTCCTAAACTGTCTCTGCAAATGCTTGCTTTTGGGTGTGAGGACTATTTCTGGACCTGTTGCCAAGGCAGTGCCAAGCTTCTGCTTGAGGCTTGCACCCTTACTTCCCCATGATTTAGCTGTTTTCTGACTGTAGAAGTTGTTCTTGCCCTGCTTCTTAAGCAGGTGGGACTACTGAGAGAGGCTTTTTGACTTGGGTGACTGCTGAGGTTATGCAGCACCTCTCAGGACTTTTCGAATGTCCCTGTACCACTGTCAGAGTGTTGCCGGGCTCTGCGAAGCATCCGAGACTGAGAGGATGCTCGAAGGGAGCTTTAGGCTGCTGTTGTGTTCTGTAACGTTCAGCTAGGTGGTTGTCTCCCCATTGGTGGCCCTGGTAAAGTGATGTATCTGGGAGCCAGGGTGCGAGGTGTGCTTTTTTGATGGGCAGTGTGTGCAGAGGAAGCCTCGCAGCAACCAGCAGTAGGCTTCTCAGAGCAGTGAGGAGTTGCACTAAGATTGGTTGGGGATCAAATGCTCGGTCGTGGTCAGAATCTGGTCTAATGCTCAGTTCCTCTTAAAATGAGGTGTTTTCCTTCCTTTCAGAGAAGCGGAATCATTCAAGGAGCAAGGAAACGCCTATTATGCCAAGAAAGATTACAATGAAGCATACAACTATTACACAAAAGCCATAGGTGAGAACAGTTGCTGATAATATGAATCTTTGCTGAATACAGTGTCTAAGAATCCAAGCTGGTTATTGATTTAAAGTACACAAGCAGAGTTTCTTAAACTCCTTTCCCGCTGTAATTGCTTTGTGAAGTTTCACCAGGTTTCTAACACAGGTCAGTGCCAGTGTGGGTGGCTGCTGCAGTCCTTTGCTGCCCCTCCAGCCAAGATGCTCCTAACGGGAAAGGAGGCCAGCTTACCCTCTGGTGCAGGGTCAGCAGTGCTGCTGGATCGAACACCGCCAGCTTTTGTTCTGCAGGAATTAATCCCTGCCTAGAGTGAGGGGAGCAATAGTTTTATGACTTGCTGTTCAAAACAGCTCCTTGACCATCGTGTGTCATCTTAAGTCGCTCAGATGATGATGTAAATTGGGAGGGAACGTGAGTTTTTCATCCAACTGCAGCTTCTTGATCTGTCCTGCGAGTCGCGTAGCTGCGTGCATGACACTAACGGCGAGTGCTCTGACATCTCCTCCAGATACCTGTCCTAACAATGCCAGCTACTACGGTAACAGAGCTGCCACGCTCATGATGCTGGGCAGGTTCCGAGAAGCACTGGGAGATGCTCAGCAGTCTGTCAGATTGGATGATAGCTTTGTACGGGTACGTGGAAACCTTTGTACTTCTTATTTGTGTCTCGATACCCTTGTCTTCGCCTTCTGCAGCTCTTGCCACTTCCTTTTAACTGTCTTCTCAGGGCCATCTACGGGAAGGGAAGTGCCACCTTTCCCTAGGGAATGCCATGGCTGCCAGCCGCTGCTTTCAACGGGTTTTAGAACTGGATCATAAGAATACCCAGGCACAGCAAGAGGTAAGGGGTTCTTAAAATGTAAATAATCCCAGTAGGCAGGCCTGTCAAAGGGAGTGGACTGAACTGGCACGGCTTTTGCTTCAAATTTGCAAGGTGGAATCGCAGTCATCGTTAGCAATGACTGCATGCTGTGAGGTAATGGGGAAAATGAGATGCTGTCAAAGAGCCTGTGTTGGTTTTTCAGTAGACTGCCAGGTTGCAGAGTTACTTCTGTGTGCGATTGTCTCCTCTCAGCAGAAAAGCGTGGAGGCTAAGCTGGTCTTTGGCCCAGCACTCCGGTGGAGAAATGGTAAATGGTGGGGAGGGAGCATGGAGGTGGGTGATGCAGCGTGCAGGGGGCTGCTGCCACTTTTCTCTCGCGTTCACAGGGGGACGTTTTCCTGGGTTGCCAGTTAGGTCACTTGATTTCAAACTGGTTTTAATGCTGACAAAAGTATTCACGTAATCTGCATCATTGTTCCCTGGTCTGCAACAGCTTTTGGAGCAGGGACTGTCCTGCAGCACTTGCTGTGTTCTGTCTTTCAGCTGAAGAACGCCAGTACTGTTCTCGAGTATGAAAAAATAGCTGAAGTGGATTTTGAGAAACGGGATTTTAGGAAGGTGAGATGAACTTCACTGTCCCCTGTTGCAGGGTGAATGGATGTGTTTTGCCTGGCCGTTCAGCCAGACACACATCGAATGTCCCTGCTGAAGATAAGCTGAGTGGAACAGGAGGTGCCTTTGGCGTTGATTGCAGGCGAGCTGCAATCGCTGTGAGAATGGCTGAACGAGTGAAGAGCCAAGGGGGTGACTGGCTGGGGTTGGCTGGCTGCTCTCACTGTTTGCTTTGCAGGCTGAGTGGAAGCTGAGCGACCTGTTTGGTGCAGGTTTTGGCAGCAGCAGCAGCATTCAGTCATGCTTTGCTCCTAAAATGTGTATCCAGGATTCTTCTTTCTCAACTCTTTAACTAAAAAAACAAGGCAGTCTCTTTGCCAGTTTTGTAGTGAGGGTCTTTGAAGGGGAACTGCAGAACTGTGTGGGGCATCCTTGGTTACTGTTTCCAAATCCTTCTTTGCGAGGCTGTAACAGGCTGCAGCTGGTACTGACCTGATAGAGCAAGAAGCGACAGCATGAGATCTGAAAGGCACCGAATATTTCTCAGGCAACTCTCTCTGTTCAGCAGATGCGTGTAAGGCCCCAGTTTGGCCCAGAGAGTGCCCAGCACATTAAGCCCATCATTCAGGTCACTGACTCTTGGGCTAAGCTCAAGATTTTAGAAGGGGAAATCCCAGCTTTGTATCACCTGGTTTTCAGGAGCAAAAGGGCTGTATGGTCAGTCTGGATTTGCTGTGCAGGGATTGCCCTGCCCCTACTGCATGTTCTGGGCTTTGTGTCCATCCCTTCACTTCTCCCATCTCACTCCCTGGGCAGGCTCACATGAAATGCAACCTTTGTTTCTGGAGAGCTGCTCTTGCTCCTTCCTCACCAGAAGCCATTGGCCTCTCAGTCTGGAGCACAGTGCTTCCCACAGCAGGCCATCGTGATGTCACGGGCCGGGGAAGCAGATGAACCGTGGTGGAACAATGACCCTGTTCTCGTGCAGATGTCCCCACCAGAGAGGCTGAGATGGAAAAGACCTATTAGATCAGCCTGCCCGTTGCAGTCGGAGCAGTGTAAGATCAGTCCCTACACTGTACTTTGTGTGTTTTGTGCAGTCCAAACTCTCTCAATCTATTGAATTTCTGTCCTTCCCACGTGCCTTCATAATGCAGGAAACAGGGGCAGAATTGTCATCCTTGGCTCTTTTCTTTAGGACCTGTGGTTTCAGAGGAGTTAAAGGGATGGACCTTCCAGAGGTGCCCTTGAGTTTTCCATGTAGTGCTGTGTCGTAGGAATGTAGTAGGTGCCACAGGCCTTGGTACACAATGCCCTTTAAAGGACAGGACAAAAAACCTGCACAAGAGGGAAATTTCCTAATGAAATGCATGTTTCCACACGTGTTTCTTCCTTCATGTGAGGAGGAAGATAAGCTGTCTGCACGCTTACCTTCCTCCTCAAAGACAAATACGAAGTCTCAAGCGTGGCAATGGTGCAGCCCCTCAGACTGCACCTGTGGCTGTTTCCTGTGCTCACATTTGTGTGGTTTTTTTCCCCTCACACCAGGTTGTATTTTGCATGGACCGTGCTTTGGAGTTTGCTCCTGCCTGTCACCGATTCAAAATCCTCAAGGCCGAATGTTTAGCACTGTTGGGTCGCTACCCAGAAGCCCAGTCTGTAGCGAGGTGAGTGTCTGAGGTGGAGACTTTGAGTAAGAGCTCGTGCTGGGTCCTGGCTGCTGCTGGTTTTCCACAGCCTGAGATGAATGAGGGAGTATAAAAGAGAAATACTCTTCAATGCAAACTGTGATGAGAGAAGCACATGAATTTATCTCCTTTAAAGTTAATCTTCTTGAGACTCTTAACCATACAATATAATAATATTCTAATAATAACTTCCTTGAGCAAGTTCTTGTACTTTGTACACACCTGTACCACAGACTTCACAAAATAACTGAGTATCTCAGCAGAGGGGGAGTGCTTTTGGAGATCAGGATGAGTCTGGACTCGGGCTGTGTTTCATTCTTTCTTCTCTCCATCCCAGTGACATCTTGCGAATGGACTCCACGAATGCAGATGCTCTCTATGTCCGTGGTCTCTGCCTTTACTACGAGGACTGTATTGAGAAGGCAGTGCAGTTCTTTGTCCAAGCGCTCAGAATGGCTCCTGATCACGAGAAGGCCTGTCTGGCCTGCCGTGTAAGTTGTGGATTCTGGGGATGGGACTGCAAAATTTATTGGGATTTTGGTTTTTTTAACCAAACACCTGACTTGATGCTGCTGGATCCATTCCCTCTCCCCCAGCATTGGCCTTCCCCAGCTCTGCACTGGCAAGGAGTGTGCTGAGCCCTCTCCAAAGCTGACTGAGAGCTGCTTTAGGTGAAACTGAGTCGCTAGGAGCTCTTTCTCAGAAGACTGGCATACTTTAAAGACTGTCTCCCTTTCATTCTTCTCTGTTCCTAGGAGCAATGAAACATAGTCTGTCAGTTCTGAAGAGTTTCTGACTTTCAGGTTGAACAGCAGTGGCTACAGGCTGACTTGCATTTAAGCACTGTTCCTTTCGTTTTGCTCCTTCCCTCATCTCTGCTCAGCCATAGTTCTTTGACCAACTCTTTAGATTTGTTTGCTGGTATAAGCTCTCAAAAATTGAGATCCCATTCCTCTTTTTTTTAATCCATAAATTTCCCTCACTGTCATGTTCTCAGACATTAGGCAACCTTTGTTCCTGTGGAGAATGCCTGTAACTGGCACTGCCTGTTCCTTAGTGTTTCTCTTGGGGGAAAGGCAGAATGCCTGCAGCTCCTTTCAGCTGCTGTAGTGAGGCCGTGACTTGTGTCCCGTAACGGTGCCTGTAACCAAACAGGCACAGCTATGGTTGAGGGTCCTCAACCAGCAAAACACAGTGCTGGTTGCCCCTGAACCACATGCCCAATGTCCTTACCCAGGGTATGTTTCCTTTCAGAATGCCAAAGCACTTAAAGCAAAGAAAGAAGATGGGAATAAAGCTTTCAAAGAAGGAAACTACAAACTAGCATATGAACTGTACACAGAGGCACTAGGAATAGATCCCAATAATATAAAAACAAATGCCAAACTCTACTGCAACCGGGGTACAGTTAATTCAAAGGTAAGAAACGATCACCTGGCAGGTGACACCTTTCACCCTGCTCCTCACCAGATAGTTTAGAAACTGCATATGGGTTATTCTGGAAGCACAGGCTGCTCTGGCTGCTGGAGCAGCTGGATCTTTCCAGTGCTGCAGGCAATGTTTCAGGTTTTTGTACTTGCACAATGTTTGGATCTGTTCCAACCAGCCAACAAAGTTGACTCCTGAAGAAAGAAAACTCAAATACTTGGGCTGCCTGGAGTGGGAGGGAGAGGAGGAATGCAGTTTAGCTTTCTCTTAATCAGCATAAAGGCATCCTATTTGCTTCCTTCCTGGTAGTGAGGAGTTTTCTGTTCTTACTGTTTTTGTAGATCATCTGTCTTGCTTTGGGTTTTGATCTAGAAAACCCTAATTTAAAAACCATGGATGCTTTTTCCAGGTTGGCTGTTGTATTTTGGTCATGCAGTGTCCAGAGAAACAGTCATGTGATAGTGCTTCTGTTTTCAGCCTGTCTTTCCTTGAGGCCCAGTTTCCTCCTTGGCTCACTCTGTGTGGTGATGCAAGGCTGTTGGACACTCTGCTTGGTCAAGGGACCAGAGGCTCCACTTAAACAAAACAAGCAATAGGGTTTTAAAAAATATTTTTTAACTTATTTTCCTGTCTGGGAATTACTCTGGACATGGAATAACTTGGTTTTCAGATGGTTCTCAGGAAAACACTTGTTTCCAAGTGTGTCTCTTAAAGAGAAGCACCACGTGGTTCTACCATTTCAGTAGCCAAGCTTCTCATTTTTCCCAAGGGAACAGAAACTCTGTGTTTTGGGGGTATCAGAAAAAAAATTCCTAGATGCAGACACACAAACCAGTGAGATTTATCACCCTTCAGTTGCCTAAGGTCATAATCCTTCTGAGCAGCCTTTGTTCTCTGATTGGGATTCACTTCACTTCTCTCTGCCATTGTAGCTTAGGAAACTTGAAGAAGCAATAGATGACTGCACGAATGCAGTGAAACTGGATGACACGTATATCAAAGCGTACCTGAGGAGAGCACAGTGGTAAGTAGACCTTTGGAAAGGAGGTGCTGGGCAGGTTTGCAGGTAGGAACCTCCTCCCTGGCACCGAGTGACAGGGGAAATGAGTCTGAGGCATAACTAAGGTTTTGGCCTAAGGGTCCTCTTCCTTACGCTGCTGAGGGGATGGGCAAGCTCTGTGTAGTCAGTGCTGCCTGCGTTGATCTGGCACTGCCTGAGGGTCATTGTATTTAGGCGGGGTTGGTTCTAAAGCTTGACTGACTTGGCTGTAGACTGCCCTAAGGCGTTCTGGCCCAGTGAGCCTGTCTTGAGCTTTTCCAAAGGGCTGCTGCAGGTAAGAGATCTTACCCTGGAGAGCTGTTCACCCTTGGACAAACCAGCCTTTACTCGGGCTGCCCTGCTTCCCTGAAGGAGACGTTGGCTGAGACTGTAGCTCAGCCGTGGGTAATATGCAGTGGGGCTGAACGTTTGGGACAGGGAGATTCGGGTCTGTGTGTCTCCTTTGTCCTTGGCACCCACCCACCAGGGAGGTAGTCAAAGCTTTGTTCTGACTGCAGATTCATGTGTTACTTTCCTCTAGCTACCTGGCTTATAGATGATCCAAATGTGTTCTTGCAGCCTTCCTGTTTTGCATTCATTTTAATTTACAACCTTCAGTGTTCTCAAGCTCCATCTCAGTAATTGCTAAGTTCCAGTAAGTAGTTAATATGTGAGTAAGGCTGGAACACCAACAGACGGGCACACATCCCTCTGAGGTGCCATGGTTGTCACTTCTAACCAGAGTTGTTAGTGTATACCTCTGCACCAGCTTCCTTGAAGTCTTGCTGGCTGCTATTAGTCCCTGCGGCTGGCCTAAGTAATTATCAGATCATTAAAGTAGAAGTTGTGGTGCCAAATGAGATTGCAGTTTCTGCTCAGAGCCCAAAGTACAGGTTCCCGTGCCAGGTTTTCACACAAGCTGCAGGTGCCAGGGCTCCCAGTCAGTCAGCAGCGAGCTCTGTGGCTCCTCTGCGGCTCCTCTGCTCTTCCTGCAATCATTTCACATCAGTCGACCTGGTACCTGAACCCCTGTTGGTATTTCCTGTGAAGTACAGCTTGAGCACCAGTATTTCTTTCCACAGTTACATGGACACAGAACAATATGAAGATGCTGTAAGAGACTATGAAAAGGTTTATCAGACAGAGAAAACAAAAGGTGAGCATATTTGCATTCTTCTTGTGTGTGTTTCCCTTAACTGGTAGTTTGTTGTCGTTGCTTTTGCCTGCTTTTCCCTCCCCCTGGTTTGCTCCCTTCTCAGAACACCACAGGACAGTGCTGGAGAAGTCCTCAGAAGCTGAAATGCCTGTCACGGAATCTGGTTCATTGCCCAGCACTGTCTGCTGAGAAACTGAAGCAGAGCCCTAGATTCAGAATATCCATTTGTGGATATTCAGTCATCTTGCTTTTTTAGTAGCTGAAATGAATGGGGTAAAGTAACCTCAGTCCCTGGGGTTTGGTTTCTACCACTGGTTTAGCACCAAGACTATTACCTGCCTTTGGAAGCAGCTGTCGGTGACGGTGAGGCTTTAATTAGCTTCCCAGGTGTGAATCCACGTGGGTTGGTTACTTGTAGACTTGAATCCCTCAACCCAGATCACCTGAGCATGTTGGTCTTTAGCCCCTTTTAAGGCAGGAGATTGCACCTCACACTAAAGCTGCTTCCCTTTGGCGTTGTGCTTCTCTCTAGAGCACAAGCAACTGCTAAAGAATGCACAGGTGGAACTGAAGAAGAGCAAACGGAAAGACTACTATAAAATCCTTGGGGTTGACAAAAATGCCTCTGAAGATGAGATCAAGAAGGCTTACAGGAAAAGAGCACTAATGCATCATCCAGGTACCCACACACAGTCCGCAATTAGAGCACGTGTTGTTGCTTTTATGGACGTGCCCTGCACTGCCATTGCTTGGAGGCAGGAGTAAAATGAGGGGGAACCTGTGGACACGTGACAGTCCTGACCCTGCAGATCTGAAATCCATGTGGTGACAGCAGCTGGGATGTGTGGAGGTTTCCACTTATGCTAGAAACTAAAAACTTCTTCCCTGCTTGTTTGCATATCCCTAGACCGACACAGTGGGGCGAGTGCAGAAGTACAGAAGGAAGAGGAGAAGAAGTTTAAGGAGGTTGGTGAAGCCTTTACCATCCTGTCAGATCCCAAGAAGAAGGCTCGCTATGACAGTGGGCAGGATCTGGAAGAGGACGGATTGAACATGGGAGGTGGGTGTTCCTTATGATACTCTCCTGTGCCAGCCCTTGAACTGAGTAGGCCATTTGAAGCCTGCCCTCTCTAAAGCAAACCTCCCATTTGTAACAGTCCTCTGAATTGGCCAGGTTTGGTCTCAGGGAGTATTTGAATGGCAGATTTGCACCAAATACTTCAACGTGAGAAGAGTCCAGGTTGTACGGTGGGTGTTACCCTGGGTCACACTGGGGGTGATAGTTGTCATTAGGCCAGAGTCTTTCCCAGGAAGTGTAAAATAGCATAATAGAAAGGTTGTGGGTCCCTAAATGCTGCCTATCCTAAATTCTTATGCTGCTCCATGACTGAAATACTCTGACAGTAGTTGCTTTTGCCTGATTTCTGGTAGTCAGTGGCCAGTGCTCAGGTGAAACAAGCTGTTGATAGCTTTTGTCTGTCTGTGCAATGCTTTATGGGCCTTCCATCAAGTGACTATTTCTAAACTACTGTACAAACTAGAACTGGCTCTTTTGCTTCAGCTCACACCTTTCTTTTCTTCCCTCCAGACTTTGATGCAAATAATATCTTCAAGGCCTTCTTTGGTGGGCCAAGTGGCTTCAGCTTCGAAGGTAGGTGGAAGTGTTCTGTTAGGTGGAAGTGTTCTGTCAGCTGTGGGCACGTAAGTATGAACTCCCCGGGCAGGACAGCTCAGCTCCCAGGGTGGATGTGCTGTCTGAGAAGCATGTTTGACTTTTCCATGTGAAAGAATTGAAGGGCATTTGAAGGTTGTCAGCACAGCATCCCAGCCCATGGCCGTTCTGCATCTTGTCTGTTCAAAAGCAGCAAGACCTGGGGTTCCCCTTTCCCTAGGCACCTGTGGCTTTGCCATCTTGGTGCTGCTTCACTGCTTGTGGACGGTAACACGGATCCAGCTGCTGGTGCTAAAGCCACAGAAGGTGATTCTCCTCACAGGTCCTGTGCCTGTGTCCTGCAGCGCCCTGGTTACTTCACACTGTATCCCCATGAGGTGTCCGGGCAGTGAAGTGGGCTGTTCCTTGCTGCCCCTTCACACCTCACACGTGGTCCAGCTTTCTCCCCACACCCTGTAGTGTTGGAGCAGCGCTGAGCAGGCTCAGGGCACATGGTATTGATACAGCACTCAGGGAAGTGCCTGTTCCTTAAGGTCTTGTGTTGAGTTTTGCCCCACTTTGTGTGGTGTTTGCCCTTTCTTTGCCAGCCCACCTCCTTCACCCACGTGTCAGTAGTCCGCTCATGTTGAAGTGCTGCTGGAAACGCTCCTGTCCTGCCAGTTCAGATGGTTTTGTTTGAGTTAGGTGCTGGTGGGGTGCAAGCTGTGGCAGGGTGTAGGTACCCCTCTTATCTGTGAGCTTTGTAAGTGCTAATATCTTCCGTTTTCTCTTTCAGCTTCTGGGCCTGGAAATTTCTTTTTCCAGTTTGGCTAAAAAAAACAAACAGACCCCAAACAACACCTACCTGATCTGCTTATTTTAACCTTGAATACGGACATACTTAGACACCTTCCTCCTTCATGTGTCATTGTACTTAGAGCAGTTTCATTTTTCTCAGTTGGAGACCTCTGTTTTGTGTGCGTTTGTGTGTGAAGAGGAAACCAGCTTGGGGAGGGGAAGGCTTGTGAATTTTGTTTTACTGTTAACTTTATTAAAAAAAAAAACCCAACAAAAATAAATAAATAAAGCTTTGAATCTTTTGGTCCCTCCATGCTGGCCCATACTTTCAGACTGTTCCTGCTCCTCAGCAGAGAGGATTTCCCTGAAGTCCTCCCAGGTGAAGTAACCCCCTGTGTGCTTTTGGCTCTGAAGCGCAGTGTGGCAGCATGTCTGGGGTTTGTAACCTGGAAGATACCTTAATCTTCTGAAAATTTTACCAAGATCCCATGGAGTTTGACCCCACTCTGTCTGACCTACCAGCTGTCTCTGGTTTTTTCCTTTTCTTTGTTCCTTTCTTTTTTGCCATGGCTCCACCAGGACAATACACTTGGGCATTAACTTCAACGGTAACATGTGAGCTTAACAATTTTGTATTGCTTTGGATTTCAAAGAGCAGCTTATGTGAGAATTCCCTGAGATGCAGCTAGAATCAAGGGCTGTGTGTGTCCACTCCAGGAGTTGTCCTAAGAGAAGACTGGACTTGCTCTGGGCTGAATTTCTTCACCGTACGTTTCATTTTTTTTTCATTAATCCACTTGAACATTTAATATTTGTGCTAAAACTTGATTATTTTGTTGAGCTTGATGTTTGATTCATGTTACTGACCCACAGTGTGGATGAGCTCTATGTAGCTCTGAAGAAATGCAAAGTAACATTCAGGTTAATAGCTAACCACGGTTACTGTCTCGTGCAGCGCTGTGCTCTCACCGTGTTTACAGGAACTTGTACAGATTCGTTAAACTAGTCGAGTCGTTTGCAACTAGAAGTAATTTACTAGTCCAAAGAAGCAAGAAAATGCAAAGTGGAACTCTGAGCTGCCAGCCTGCCACTTGCTTCTGTCACACACAGCGGGATGAGGAAAGGCCAGAGCTGCATGTGGCTGCGCCGAGCCCTGCTGGGGATGGATTTGGCCTGGTGGTACAGCGAGTAACATGGATGCTGAGTTCATTTTGACCATACTTGTAATGTTGTGGCAAGATCTCGGCTCAAAGAGAGAGGACTCTGCTTCCAGGATCCTTTCCTTCTGGAGCGGGAGGAGTGGCTTTGTTCCAGTTACACACTGGTTGCGCAGCAGCTCTGGAGTGCAGTGCCTGGCTGCAGTTTCGGGCATCCTTGGTCACACGTGGGGCTTGAGAGAAGGAGCATTGGGTCTTGTTGGGATGCGACCTGGCCCGTGGTAGTGTAGTGGCAGCCACAGGGCTGAGTTTTGCTTGGCTGAGAGACGTGTGTCAGTACAAACACAGGCGAGCTCGCTGGTAGAGGAACCCAGCACCCAATCTGTGATACCTGGTGGAACCTTTCCTGCAGGAGCAGAGGCCGGTGGGAGCTCCCTGCATGAAGGGATTTCCCATGAACGTTGATGACTTTGTCTTCCTGCTCGGTGGGACGAGGTGCTGGGCTGTGATGCACGCTAACTTCATTCCCTGCAGTTGCAGTAGTGTCGTGGTGCCACCGCCAAGGACGGTCTGCCAGAATGTTTGACAATCTGCTTTCATAGAGGGAAGATCTAAGGGCTTAAATTCTAGTACTGCAGAATAAAGAAAGTCTTTTATAACTTGCTCAAAAGTCAGCTTTCCACGTGAGCCAATGTTGAGTTGTATTTCTGAAACCAGACTCTGCCACATTTATTCTGACTTCCTTCGCACTGGTGTAACGTACCTGGTTTGTGCTGGAAGCCAAAGGAGGTCCTGGCATCCTTCTGACTCTGAGACGATGAATTCCTGGGGAATTGAAATTCTGGTCTATGCACATCGATACTTCTCCAGTTCTTGTGGCACTTGTATATCAGAGTTTACAGGACTTGTTCTGGTGTGGCATTGCGGATCCATGATGTCTCGTCCCACATGTATTGATATTACTGTACAGTTTGGACTTTTCTTGGTCTTTTGTCCCCAGCAGAAGCGTGTCCTGCAGTTGTTAGTGGTTTTTACTGTCGTTTCCCCTCCCCTGGATAAGTATGACAGGTAATTCCTCCTCTGAACATGGAGACTGTTCCTTGGAGGAGAGGAACGGCGTTTCTTCTGAGAGAAAAAGCATACAGCAGATGTTTATAGAACTGTACGTGAATGCATGATTTAATGTCGTTAAATATTACTGTGGTGAGTGCCAAGACTTCTCCAGGGCACATCATTGTGTGACTGAGTGCAGGGGAATGCCCATCCCCTTCTGCAGGGACTGTGCCTGGGGCTGGCAGCACCGGTGCTGGGGGTAGAGCTGCTGTGGTGTGTCCCAGCACAGCTTGGGGTCATGGGGCGCTGTTGTGCAGAACCCCCGCTTCAATGTGCGCTGCTTGAAGCGCTGGCTTTTGCGCTGGGTAGTTAGGAACATTGTTGATGGGTTGTGTTTTGTACTTGGCTGCAGGGCACCTTGGCGTGGGTGTTCCAGCTGGTACCGCACCGCAGACCTTCCCAGCTTCCTCTGCTCTGCAGGAGCTACCAGGTGTAGCTCACCACAGAGGTAGTAAGTATCTCGCCGTGGTTTTATGCCTGTGCTTTTTCTAGAGTGAGGGAAGAGCCAAGGGAGGTGGTTGCTGTTGGTGACAGCCCCAAAGCACAGGCACAGCAGGGTGACCAAGGTTTGATGCGTGCTGTCCCCTCTGGGGTGACTGAGCCCAGCACGGGGAAGAAGCCGATGGCGAAGCCCTTCCTCTGAGGAGCAGAGCTCTCTGGATGTCAGTCTACTCACAGAAAGGTTCCTTGTTGGGCGCAGCAGCAAGAGCCTCGATGTGTAACCCTGGAGGCGCCTGACTGTGCACCCCCATCCCACGCACAGCCCCTCATGCCCTGCCCCAAGCAGCCCCCCGTGCTGATGCCAAGCAGGTTTGGCTGCACAGGGTCACGTTGGCTGGTACTTGGGAGCTCCCGCACAGCCCCAAGGCAGCAGAACTGGTGGGCAGGAAGCCAGAGCGGGTTGGTGGGCAAGGGAGGGGGCTTTCAGCAGAGGTGGGGGTAGGGGGGCAATTTCTGTTGATAGCTCAATGGCCAACGGAGTAGCTGTCAGCTTTCTCTGTGGGGCGACGAGTGCAGGGACGAGTGTGTGTGTGTGTGGAGCGGTGCTCAGCTCTGCTGTCGTGGCTTGGCCACGTGCACAAGGACATGAGGAACTGTTGGACTGTTACACTTTCCCTCTGATGTTTTTTGCCTCATGATGCTCGTGGTGTCTGAGCTGCTGTAGGGTAGTTTCACGTAGTGAAATGCGACTGCGTTCAAATGGAAATGGAAGCAAATTCATGCTTTAAAAATGAAAACGTGCATCGGTGACGTTAGTGTGTGGGAGCTGCTTGCATGTGCAGTGGTCTGACCTCAGACCACACAGCCTGGTGTGTTGTTTTTCTTGTGTGGATTCACTTTACAAATCTGATGCTGTGTCAGCTCCCCTTCAGCGGGGGAGCCGTGAGGGGGTCCTGTCTGATGAACCTGGACTTGAAATGCGCTGTATGAACCAGCGTGATGCTCCTGGCTGTCGCTGTGACAGGCGCTGCATTGCTTCTGCAACATAGGAAGGTTTTGTTTTTGAGCTTGGAGGGGTCACTGTAAGGCTGGACCCAGAGTGCTAAAGGCTTCTGACTGTTGTGTAAATACATTAACGGAAGTTGGGAAAAAAGGAGAAAGTGATAACTTTTAGGGACAACAGTGTTGTTAGTCATGGAATAGTGCAGGTCTGTTGGCTGTCGGTGTCTGAGTGGGATACAGAGCCAGAGCTGCTGTGCCGCTTCGTTTCCGACATGGAAGTGAGCCTGGCTGTTGCGCCCACTGGTCCCCGAACCGGCTGCACCGATTGACCCACCAGAGGTTTACTCCTCTTCCCTGTCACTGCCTCTGTGTCAGTAATAGCTGAAGCTCCTCGCTGATCTGCAAGTGGATGGTTTTCATCCTGCTTAAATTTGTGCCTTGTACCCTGCCCCTCGGGAGAGGGGTCGGCTCGTGCGCTGCACCCACCGCATTTCTCTGAGCAGAGCTGGCTGCCCCCCCTGTGGGACTGGCCCTGTCGTCCCCGCGTCAGGGCAGCGGGAGCCGTGCTGGGCATAGTGCAAGGAGGACGAACGGTGCTTTGGCCCCCCCTTACCGTGCCCTGGCTGTGTGTCCCCACAGAGGGGGGTGGGTTACCCCCTCTGAGAGCAGCGTGAGGCGACTTCACTCTGGCTTTGGTCCTACTGCGGAAGGAAAGCAAGTTCTGGGGTGCAGCGCTGTGAGCAGAGGCTGAGGTGAGGCAGGGGCTGCAGCGCAGCGTTCCCAGGCAGCCCAGAGCCATAGGGAAAGCTGGGCACGGTCCCTGGCTGGGGCTGGGGCTCTGGCAGAGCCAATTCACCATGGCCATTCCCCTCTTCCTCCCTACTTTCCTTTCATAGCTCATGCTTCTAAAGAGAGAAATGGCATGAAGCACTGATGAGGGGCTGAGTGCGGGGCAGCACCCCCAGCGCCTTTGCTGCATGCGTGTCTGCTTTGCTGTGACAACATTCAGTAGTCAGGATGAAACCCGGTGCCGATGTGAAGCCAGCTTAGGGAGGATGCTAGAGCCTGTGCTGCAGTATTTATCTGAATTGAAGCTCTGAATGTTTACCTCAGTGTAAATATCTCAGCCTTTCCCGAGGGAGGAAAGGCACGTTGCATGGAGCAATCACTGTCCCCACGCTTTGCCAAACACCTCCTCCTCTCTAAGCCAGGCTTCACATTGGTACGAACACTGTCCCGCTTTGGACCCTTACCTTTCTAGGATGTGAATGGTAAAAATGTGAATATTTGTTGTTTACTTCATTAGGCATAATTCATAATGATGTGTTTATATGAAGAATATCACAGACTGAAGCAAAACCATATGCAATTGGTTTACTTTATTATAAACTGTATATGATGTACAAACTAATAAAAACTTAAATGATGACAGTCTCGCTGTGGTTCTTGAACAGGCAGATAAGGTATTCCAGCCCTGCTGTGCTGGATGTGACCTGGGGCACGGGAGGGAAGGGGCTCGGCCTTCTGCACGCCTTTCCCAGTGTGATGGACCCAACCCCTGCATGATCTGTTGGGAAAGGTCTGAGCTGAGCGCTGGGCCCTTGCCCCTCTGCCAGGGCTGCTCTGGGGAAGGGAAGGGAGGATCATGGAGGCACAGACACTTGTTTTAGGTTACAACGAGGATCTGTTGTCATCCATCTCTTCATAACAGCAGGGAGCATTGTGCTTTACCCATACAGGTGCAGAGCATTGACCTGAAGCGTTCCTGGCTTTGCTTCCCAGTGCTGGAGGTGGAACACTTCTGCAGAGGCAGCGCCAGCCTTCCCATGCATCGGTGTCTGTGCGCACCCAGCTCCAGGGAAGCCATGCCCAGCCAACAGCTCCCGACAGACAGAATCACAGAATTGTGGGGGTTGGAAGGGACCTAGAGAGCTCATCGGGTCCAACCCCC
>VZTU01035074.1:0-25095 GCA_013400835.1 Zapornia atra
ACCCCCATTCCACATTCCCTGCCTCTCCCTGAGCCGCAATGCGGGCAGAAGAAGGGAGAGAATTTATGACTAAAGTCTGCAATGAAGGGAGGGGTCAGGGGGAAGTAGAGGTGTTAAGATCTGGAGAAGGAAAGTAGTTTGTAAGGAATTGACCAGAACCCCACTCCCCATTTCCTGCCCCTCCCTGAGCCATGTTGAGGCAGGAGGGGAAGAAGGGGGTAAAATCATGAATGATTTTACGAATGAAGTTACGTCTGCTAAGAAGGGAGGGGTGGGTGGAAGGTCCTTTAAGACCTGTCCGCACTTCTCATTACCCGAATCTGGTTCACTAGGTGTGTAGCTGTAGTGTAATAATTGCAGAGTGATCCCTCTCTGTACTTACCTCGAATCCTAAGCCTCCCAATATATATTTTCTCCCCTTTTCAGCTGAAAAGGGGAATGATAAAGCGGCATTGGTGGGTATTTGGCCTCTAGCCAGGGCCAAACCACCACAGCCTATTATACAAAGATGACAGCTGGACTGACTAATATGCAGCCTTTTTTTACAGTTCCTTTTTGAGTACACCTGAGGTTTGTTTGTCTGTCACTCAAGCTGTAACTAATTTGTAGTTATTGACTATTGCACAGTTAGAAAAGAGATCACCTTCTTTAAGCTCCTTATACTTCCCATCATTCTCAGTTCGCATTTTCCATCTACCTGAGTTGCATTGTCCTATACCATGCAGTACAACTAAATCTCATTGCGAAAATATGCCAAATTACTCAGCTAAAATTGTCTTTGCACTTTTTCTTCTGCTAAAATTATGAAAATGGAGGAAAACCACACACACGTAGGGCTATTAATCTATTCAAATCAAAGCCCTTAGTATGCAAACACTTCCTTATGCAATGAACAGCACAAACAATTCAAAGACAGGGACCCTCCAAAGAGGAAATAAAAAAGGATTCTGGTGAACTTAAAAATTTGGAGAGAGTTGTTTACACTCTTCAAAATACTTCAGTCATTTTGCATTCTGCTCAGTGTTCTGAAGATTATATTAAGCATACATTGTAAATGGACTTGAAGACATTTTTATAGTAGCTCGCTAAAGAAACAGATGTAAATCTGACAAAAATCAAAGGAGGGAAGAATGGGCCTGGAGAGGGGTAGAATAACCTGCTAAGGAAAGTTACAGAAAACATCCAATCTATCAAACTATCAGCAGGGAGACTGTCAGCATCCTGAAAAACGAAAAGAAAAAAAATCAGTGCTTAAGACTTCTGAATAGCTTTTCAGTGCTGCTATAGTATTTTTAGGCTTAAATATAATGGGAACAGATAAATCACCTTATGTTTCATGCTGTTGCCCATATGTAGGCAAGGAAAGCAGGACCCAAGGCCAAGACTTGCAGACTTTGTCATCTCGCTGTATAGCAGGGCTTTTGGGTGCTTTTTAGGACCTTTTGCTCAATTCACACTGAGATTAATTAGTGCTACTACAGCAAGGGACTACTGCTTGCAGGAACTTCTCATATTTCTGAGGATAAACAAGACCATATTAAGGCAGGCAGATTATGTTTTCTAGATCCCTGACTTCCTAGGGCTATTTGCTTAGTACACAGTTTTCTTCCTTAGGTCTTCTAATAAGAGATTCAGACATACATAACGCAATCTCAGCTTTCTGTGTCTAGACAGTCTGCAAATCAGTTTTGTATCACATCCTCCAAATATTTCCTGCCCCAATGACCAACATAATGAATCTATGGTACTCTTTAGCACTCATTCCAGCACAAGCTCATGGGTAGTCAATCAATAATGCACATGTGCAGCGGCTGTCTGAGGCAAGTAGCTACTTGGCAGTTATTTGAAAATAGTTATTTGGAGAGCTATTTGACTCCAGTGTGTTGGGAGACAACTGAAACTACTGTTCTGAATGAGAAATATAGCTGAATTGTTCTTTCCTGCCCACACGCTATTTTTGCATGGTAAGGAGGACCTGGTTGATAACCTTAAGAAGAGTGCAACAGCTTTTGTTATCACACACAACGAAGTATGTATAAAACTCAGCTCTGGGCTGTTCAAAAAGGTTCTTCTTCCCATTTCTCTTGGCAGTTCATAGGAAGCAGAGAGTTTTCAAGTAACTCATGCTCCAGTGGGTTCATTCTGTAAGGGCAGGCTGGCACCACGAGGGACTGACCCTCCACAAAGATGTACTTGGGACTCTACATTTCCTCAGTTGAAAGTAGCAATATTTGGCACGTGGCTTCATACAGTTAAAACCACCACCACCTCTGAAGACGACAAAAATATCAGTGTCATCCAGGATGCCTAGGAAAGTGCTCCTAACATGCTCCTATGGCAGAATCTAGGGCTCACTCTGAGAACACAACTGATGGAAGGACTTCCCATAAAGTATAAATATTTTAAGGCAATGAACCATTTTGAATCACCAGAAAGAAAGAAAAATAGGACCTATACAATAACAGTGTAAAGGACAAATTCACTCAAGAAAGAAGGTGGAGAACAGACACCTTCTTCTCTTACTGTGTCAGGGAACACTTCTGCAGTTCCACAGTCAATATCAAATATCATTACAAGAGTATTATCTCTAAAAAAAAAAAAAAGAGAGAAATTTTGAACTTAGTATTTTGCCCAGGAAAAATGCAAAGTCCTGATCTTATTAGTCTGATATAAAATTATAATAATATCATTGATTAAAGTAGAATATTCTAGATTAAAACCAGCCCAAGAGAATAATTTGTACCAATTGTCTTGATCAATGGATTATACACTTTGTGTAATTACCTACTGAACTGCACTTATCATCTCCCTGAGTTTTCAGAAGCATTCTATGAAGAATCTGATTATGAAGTACTGTTTCAAAACTGTAGCAGCGTTATCTACAGATCAGTCTATGATTTACTTTTGAAAAAAAAAATGCAGTTTTACTGTTCCAATTTATTGAAAACTCAAAATAAGTTTGTTGGCAATCAGTTAGAGTTGTTGAACTATGAACATCAGAATGAAATACAGGCTGAAACTGCTACATGTCCACAACAGAGGTAAAGAGAGTAAACTAGACCATCTCACTTTCTGCCTCAAAATTCAAAGCACTATTAAGCAAAGAGGTTACAGCAAATACATTTTAACAGCCTATTTCAGTTTTCCCAGTGAAAGTTGTTATCTTAGAAACTCTCTGTTCCACCAACAGTGATAATGCCTGGTACATAAAGCTGAAGAGATGCAAGTTAACAAATACTTTCTGCAGATGGAAATCTGAACAGGTAACAATGAAATCCTGTTCCACACCAGCAGACAATGTTTTCCTTCAATTTTTATTTACATTTATCATCAATTTCTATAATCAGTAAGACAAATGTACATGATTTTTTAGTAAAAAATATACATAATACTCTCCCCCAATATTAGACAGTAACAATATTATTAATATTGAAATAGTCAGATTTTGAAATAATACCATTGTTCTTACAGTCTGGGTAGATGGCAGGATTTTAAGACAGAGGGTAGAAAGAAAATAGAAAAGAACTATGCATTTTTGACAAGGTTACAGAAAAAGGCAAGGAAGTAGCACAAGAAGTTTTATTTGGCCACAACTCAATTTAATATGATGTCAGCAATCAATGAACAAAGTGAGATGTAGAGTTTGAAAGAAATTATACAAAAGTAGAGAAGACAAGCTAAATAAAGAAATACATTGTGTGTTTTGTGAAGTGAACTTCAGACAGTTTTCTTCTCAAAGAAAGCACATGCAAAAAGGGAAGAGAATTAGAATATCAATTTTCAGTGTTCATTATTGAGAGCATTATTATTTGTCTAGAGAGATGGTAGACTTTCATCATGTCACCAGTGTTACTCTGGTTGAGGATGCTTCAGATACACCTCTAATGTATACTCACAGAAGTGACACTACGCATCCCATGTAAATCATCAAGAGAAGACCCCATCTTCAAATGTTCATTTTAGTATTTATTTGCATTCCTTTTGAATTGTGACCAATTACATTGGTTTCGTTCTTCATTATATAAAAAAGGGAACTTTTTTTTTTTAAATAAAAAACCAAGTTGGAGACAACTAATTTCTAAGCTCAATATGCCAGACAAAACATGTCACTGATGGATATTCATAGCAATCTGATGAGCATCCAGTAAAAGAATTTTTACTGCTGTTCCTAAATGTAACATGTTTAAGTGGTAAATGCAGCCAATCAGATATAAAACCAATGTCATTAGTTCTGTGGGTTTCGCAGGACCGTTGCTGGAGAGCTACCTGTCACTTCAGTACATTCCTGGGGAATGCAATAATGAGTAACCGTAGATATTCAGAGAAGATACCATGATCACCCCTCAAATATATCTTTTAGAGAACTGCCAAAACCTGAGTGTCACATGAGAACAGCAAGAGCATGGTGTTTCAGTGAAGGAATAAAGCAACAAACTTTCCTATCTAAGCTGATAAATTCAAGATAGTCATGCACATACATCATTTCATTCAAACTTAAGAGGAGAAGATCACATATGGTGGAAATATTTCCATCACCTTCAATAAGGCCACGGTTTACCCCATTTAAAACAGTACTTGCTTTTACAGCTGCATTTTGAATGCAGGTTTATATTTAAAAAGCCAAAAGAACATTAAAATGTGATTTTAAAGCTGTACAGTCAAACTTGTAAGAAGTCAAACCCCATCATTGTTATGGTACTTTACTCAACTATGAATTTACCTCACTTGTGTAAATAATTATGCAGGTTCTAAATGATTGTGTTTCCCCACCCTTCAAAAACGCTGCACCATTCAGCATATGTGACAAATGAGAAGTTATTAATGATCATCTGGTCAATATTTGCTGCAAACTGTTAAAACCTGGAGTGAACCTGTTAGAACTGTTCATTTGTCTTGAACTTTCTATGGCACTTTTCAGAACAGAAGACTGCTTCACAAAACTTAATCAATCTTTAAAATGGCCAGCAAAATGAAAGATTATATCACTCCATTTTACAGATAGTTGACTGAGGCATAGACAGACTAAGGAAAAAAATCCTATTAATTTTCACACCCAACATGGTAACTCTAGCAAATGATTTTTCAGAAGGTGATTGCTATATAGTACTTTATCCATTCAAACTAGCATAACCATTGGCTTCAGTTATAAGTGCTCAGCGTTTCTGCAAGATATTTCTACAGAAATGTCAAGCTGTTACTATGAAAAATGAGAAGTGTATTTATTAACCGTTTGTAAGTAATATGGCTTGAGTAACTACCTAATGTTATAAAGGAGAATAAAGGCAAGAAGAAAATCCTCTGGGCAATAATTAAATCCAGTACTAATCCACCATCCCATCCACTACATAATAACTTTCAAAAAAGCCCTATGGTAACCATCCCCTCTTGTTCTATCATAAAATGACAGTAGTCTTAGTTTGTGGAAGAGCTCCTTTGAATTGTTCAGAACAACAGAGGGGAAACAAACCACAACAAAACAACTAAAACCCAAATCAACAAAACAAGAAGAATCACATGTTTCCAATTTGCAGTATTTTCCACCCAATTCAAGTTTGCAGGAATTTGTGTCCTAATGAAAGTCTTGTCTCAAAAGCAATTTTGCAAGTTTCCCAGCCAGCTATCAAATACTCTTTCCTTATCTTTAACTTTAGTCCAAAAATGCCTGTTCTTTGCTAATTCTTCCTCAATTAAACAGTCTAGTTGTCAAAATCATCTTCTCTAGCTAAGTCTGTTTTCCTATGATATCTGCTCCAGACTTGTGGTCCCAAACAACTCATTCCCCTGACCCCACCCACCAACCAGCCCAGCTTTCTGTCCCTTTGGTATCTAATAAACCAGCAGCTCTGTGTATGCATCTATGCGGGGCCTCAGTAATACCGAAATCACTTTGAAGTTCTCAAGGGGAATCAAATATTCACAGGAGTTACTATTACTGGCCTTTACTATTTTCATATACATATTTTAGAGTAAAATAAACATCTTCCCCATTTGATTGTCCCCGTGGGCTACAGTATTTAGCTTCCTGTGCTTCAAAGGCATATGGGTAGAACTAATGCTAAATGTTTAGAAAAAATGCTTTATTAAAGATAATATAAGGAAACTTAGATTAATTGGTCATGACTTCATGTTTGTGGCAAACTTTACACAAACTTGTCACACAAACTTCTGCTTTCACTGAATTTTAAAGGCCTCCTTGAATAACAGCTCCTAGCTAAAGAAATAAAGAAATAGATTAGATGTACAATAGACATTAAGAATAGTGAATCCTTTAAAATTTGGGGGAAAAAATGCCATCGAAAAACACTAGACATCTCTGATATATGTTAAGGCTTCCTATCTGCAATAACACCATTTGTAAAGCAGTCAGCATTAAAGATGACTGGGGCCCATAAGTAGAGGATGAGTTAATTAGGTTGTTTTGTTTTAATAAAATATGCTAATCAATGAATCTCATATTTATCTGCTTAAACTTCATTAGATAAAAGAAGAAGGCCATCAAAAGAAAAGCCAACTACAAATTTAATAAGTGAGAAAGACAGCATGCTCTGAAAGAAAACAACGGAACACTGAGCACTGATGACAGTTCTATCCAGGAGAGAACTGTTTTTTCATTAATGTCAAAACATGGGACCAAGAACAGTCTACAATCTCTGAGTCCAATGAAAGTAGCAAAAACAAAGAGTTGAGCCAGAGTCTTCAGTGCAGTTAGAAATTACAGGATTGCAGGCCCTGATTATCACTACAGGAGCAAGCTTTACTTAAAAAAAAAAAAAAAGACAAAAGAAAAGAAAACAAACCCCAACACATACATCCCTACCCCCAAAAAAGGGAAAAAAAACCCCAGAAAGCCCAGTATTGTAGACAGATGAATTCAATGAATTCAGAGGGGTTAAGGAAATCCTAGTTGTCATGCAGACAAGATAAACAGGAGATACCACACTACAGTCTGCAAATACAATGCATGAAGATGCACCGTGAGATATTCACTCAAGACTATTTACAGGCATTTTGCCTCCAGAAACTAAAAGATACATTATGGGAATGCCCTTATCACTATACAAGCAATGTGCACTTTATTTAAACTTGGTGGGTGCCTGTCAATGAATTTGCTATCAGGCTAGGAACGTAGCTGTGCCATGCTGTCTTCTCCCCTCCTCTCACTCCACGTCTATCATATTACTTAAGCAGTCAGTAATAGCCGTAACATTGCATTCTATATTCTTTACCAGTACACCGGCTCCCTCAAAAAATAGCAACACCAAAAAAGGCAAGCTTTTTTAAAACATCAGTGTGAAAATATCCTTAATTTAGTCCATTTCCTGCTCTATCTTATGTGCAGGGTAAAATTAATATGGGTACAAAATGGTCTTGAAAAGAACCCAAATACTATGGGCTTTCATCTAGCGAAGTGTGTACATTTACAGAAAGGAAGGTGTGCTTTAGTTCAGGCTTGTGCTGTGACAGTAATCAGTGTCCCCATCAACCTTCCACTGCACTTCTCTCACTAAAACAAAAGGCAAGTATGAGCAGAGACTGCAGGCGATGTATGGCCCTTCACACAGATTTACAATTTTCTACTCAGCACATTGATTGTATACTTTATTTCCCAAAGAAACCTGAAATAGGAAGAAATGTGCTAAAAAACAAAGGAGAGAGAAATGTCTGTAGTATAGATTTTTTCAGCAATCTCAGAAGAGAATGTAAAAACCCCACAGACACAAAGAAAACATTTGGCAGCTAGTTGAACCAGGAGAATTCTTTTTTTTAAATTATCCTAATGATTTTCACATACAATTTATTGAGCAGGCAGCTCAAGTAGATGGATGGATATTTAAGAAAAGATGCATAGTGATCAATTGAAATGACAACCACATTTAACATTATCAAGAATTACCTGGAAAACCATTTACCACGGTCATCTTTTGCATCTGGCTGTCTAATGGTGCTTTTAATGAAAGAGACAAGCATAACTTAACTAATTACTTAGAGATATTGAAATCCGTCATGTCAGTGACTCCTGAGCACAAATTTTCTTGGACCTTCAGCTTTTTTCCTTTAAAGTGGAACCCATTAGAATTAGGCAGCTTTTGAAGTTATGAAATATGAGATCATATTGTGACAAATTATACCATTCAAAAATGAAAGTAACTCTAATTAAAAATCCATCTCATTTGGAAGAGCAACTTTCCATCATGTAAAAATTGGAGGTTTCATTGAGCAGTGTTTTGTTTAGTTGAGTTAGAAGGCGTTAGTCAACACATTGATTAGTTTAAATCATAAAAGAAATGTTCCTGGTTTTCTATCATCATTGCTCTCATTGGAACAGGAGGCATGGAGTTCACATTTTTTGTTTAACCTCCCAAACATGCTTCAGATGTAACTCCAAAATCTGCAGGTCTTTGTATTTCAGTAGAGGAAGAAGCAAGTACTCAACCAACATCTTTTGCTCAATTTTATTTGAACCTTGCTATTAGGATCCAGATCACATATACTCATTGAATCACATAACCAGAGGATGCTTGAGGCTGGAAGGAGCCTCTGGAGACATTCTGCTCTAATATCCCTGCTCAGGATCAGCTGGAACAGGTTATGCAGAGTTGTGTTCAATAAGGTTTTTGAAGATGTCCAAGGATGGAAACTCCAAAACCTCCCTGGGCATCCTGCACCAGTGTTTGATGACCCACAAAGTAAAAACAGTTTCTCCTTGTATTTTAAAATTAATTTCCTGCATTTCAGCTTGTGCTGTCTTGGCCTTTCACCAGGTACCACTGAGAAAGTCTGGCTCTGTCTGCTTTGCACCCTCCCATCAGGTATTTATACACACTGAAATGATTCCCAACATAGATTCAGGGTGAACAGCCTCAACTCTCTTGGCCTCTCCTCATCTGAAATACACTCCAGTTCTTAATCATCTTAGTCCCCCTTCACTGAACTTGCTCTAGTAGAGCCATGACTTTCTTTTTTCACTGGACACATTATTCCAGATGCAGTATCATCATTGCTGACTAGAGTTGGAAAGATCCTTTCTGACCTGCTGGCAATGTTCTTTCTACTGCATGCACAGGTACCATTGGCCTTTGGGCACATTGTTCTTCAACATGTGGTCCGTCAGGACCACCAGAGTCTCCTGTGAAACTGCTTTCAAGCTGTTGATCCCCTGACACATACTGGTACATGGGGTTAGTCCTCTGCAGGTGCAGGACTTGGCATTTCCCTTTGTTGAAAATAATCAGGTTCCTATCAGATCATTTCTTCAAGCAGATCATTTCGTCAAGCACAATCATCTGGTCTATCAGCCACACCTCCCAGGCTTGTACTGCTGAGGATGAATTCTGACCCATCATCTAATGAAGCTGATTTTGAATGCATAGCTACTCTAGCTAATTTGCTTATAATTTTCAGATGCACAAAAATAATTAAGTCATCCAAAAAGTTCCAGAAAATGTAAAGGAAGTAATATGGTAAGAATATTAGTGGAGAGACAAAAGGAGATACATTTTATCCCATTTTTCTTAAAAAGCCTAAAAGCCTGATTTATCACCAACATTAACACAAAGAAATATGGACAAAAATACTATTTATTGACAATGATAGCTTATTTTGTTTCTGTCGTGCATATGAGCATGCACTGGTTCCAAAGGTGTTACCAAAGATCTTTGTTACCCTATTTTAAAGAGCAACTGGTGAGGGACAAGTTCACCAATTCTGGTTAACTTACTTCTGAATCATAGAGTCTGCCTTCAGCAGGTGTGTGCTAGAAAAAATATACCTTTGCAATCACCAACCTCAACTGCACAGCAGCTACTAAAGTCTTCCTATGAATTCTTTAGTATACTTCCATATTTTACAAATCCACATTCCTCTTTCAATCCAGTCTATTATTTGCATGGTTGCCATGCTCCACAGATGCTGTAGAGCTTTATCCTTCAGATGACTATGTGACAGTGGACCTTCAACCTTGACAGACAAAACAGGTTTCAATGTGTTCACAAGAGTGAAATTCAAAGCCCAGTCTATAAAATTAAATACATAAGCTTTCCCAGAGCATGAAAAACAAACCCTGCTTTTCTACAATTGTTTGGTCATGTTAAAAACTACGGGTTTTTTTCTATATCAAAAGACTGGACATTTGTCCTTCAAAATCTTTTGGGATTTAGCCTTTCAAGTTTCAAGAATTCTGAGAAATTGTGTTCCATTACCAAAGACGTGTTCTTTTGAAAGAAAGCAAGCAACGATGGCAGCAATTAGACATTTTATTTAACAATGCTAACTTTATACCTCAGCGTCTTCTTTCAGTAAAATAAGGGGTTTGATTGTTCGAAAAATCATAAAATACTTTATGGTTGTTGCTGATGCTGAATACTAATGCAGCTGAGAACAGCAAACAAAAATTATAGTTGAAAAATAGCCATTTTCATTGTCAGGTCTGGCAAGTTTTTATTATATCAACAGATAAAGAAGATTTAAGAAATTTAAATTAAAGTGGGTAGCTTAATTCTTCACATGCTAGATCTGATCAAAATTGGCATCAATTGTCCTCATGTGTATCTACGCTATATATTATATATTATACATGATGCTTAGCAAAAAAACAAACAGATGGGATTCCATGCTCATCAAAATAGTTTCTAATATTTGTTCCAATCATTTAGCTTTACCTACTTGTATTCTAAAATGTTGTCTCTTCAGAAATCCTACTAGAAAAAAAAATGAACAGAGTAACAATAATGTACCTTTCTAAAGGTAAAGGTAATAATCCAGCCTTTGCTGGCATTTGGTACTTCAAATGTGTTGTAGTGTTGCAGCACTACAAAAGCATTAGACCACAGTATATAAACTAATGTAATGATAAGAATATTTTTGTCTGCCTAATACCATCAAAGACAAAGAAAACAGATTTTCTAACTTCATTAGAATCCTTTCTCCTCATAAAAAGAGTCTTACAGATCACTGTCCTGAAATATGCTGAGCCTATGGAGTCTCTAAGTAAAGCTGGGAGTAAAGGTAAAGCTCTCAAGTGCTTTCATAGAATGCAATATTGCTCGCATTCCTGACCTCATCTGTCAGTATAAACCAGAATCACCCTTCCCTCTCATTGTGAGAGGAAAAAAATCTAGCCAACAATTAATCAGTACTAAGTACACCACTAGTATTTTTAATACTATACATTGTGTCCACAGCCAACTGCCCATTTTCTAAAGTAAAGTCAAGGATCCAAGCTATTAATATGAAACAGGAGAATACTAGGGAAAAAATATTTTTTGCCTCAAAGTGTAATGTGGTTTAGCACCATATACATTTTCTGACCTCTTAAGAAGGTTCAAGTGAGAGACAAAATCTGACAAGCATGATAATATGCATCAGATCCTTCCTGTCTCAAAAAGAGATCATCATTCACATTTTAAAAGCCTCTTAACATGAAGGAATGCTTAGAACCAAAACAAATCTTCACTCTTACCATTTTTCTTCTAGCAGGCAAAAGTAATTTGACACAGGATGGAAAAAAACCCACTCCAAAACAACACCACCACCACAAAAAAAAAAAAGGAGGAGGGGGGGGGGGGAAGGGGCAGAGAACCACAGGAGAAGAGAGGAGAAAAGTTAAACAAGTCTGCATCCATGGATAAAATCACTTTCTAAAACTGAAGGGAATAAATGGCTGAAGTAAAAAGCAGCTGCAGAAGTATGAATTTATGGAGGTAACCAGAACTGACAGGAGTTATTCAGTGGTGGGGTAGGTTTTTTGTAAACTTTTCACTGCATAAATTCTAGTACAAAAATACAATTTTTACAACTTTACAAAGTTCAATTAAACTTTATGACTGAGACCCACTGCAGCATTAAAGCAACATAGACCAAATGCTAAAAGTTGTCTAATACCCAGAACACTTCCAGATATGATGAGGACACACAGGGAAAATAAACTACATTAAGAGTTTCATATGACATAGATCAGATTCTGAAGTGCTTGCCAAAACAGCTCTCAGACAAGAAAGAGTACCATCAACTTTAAATCTAAGCCTAACACTATAGACAGCCTCACTCATTTGGATTAACTGAAGCCACTTGGAAGGAGGCGGTCACTAAGTACAAGGTCTTATACTCAAGATTTTAAAAAAAAGGAAAAACTTGAAGAAAATAATCAGTTGTGTTTTAGGGTTTTTTCCCAAATGGGGGTCAGAGGCATTTTTCCCAAATGGAAATAAAAAATTAAAGGGTCTGCGTAAATGCACAGAGCGACATATGGAAAACATAACACCAAGCTGCAGACCAGTGAACAGCATTGTAAGGATGTTCTGTGATTAACAACATATTGAAAATATATATATGAAAATTCCACAAGCTTACAACCAAAGGATACCGAACTGTAAGAATTGCATAAAAATCTAAAATTAGGTATCAGTGATGTGTTCAGTAAAATAAAATTGATGACACTTGACCAAAGGATAAAATTTTAAGCACAGGTAGATGGTTCCTTACTTAAAAGCCAGATGAAAGTGAACTACTATTAACAAATCGAACCCTATATAATCTTAAGTAGACTTACCAAGATTTATTATTAAGAAAGGAAATTAATCCAACAGCATCCATTAAGCACTGCTATGAAGAAGAAAACAATGCATGTAAATCAGTATCAGCTAGGGAAAAAGTTTAATATCTAAGCTAACTAACAGCAGTTACTGCAATAAATGGAATACTTCAAATCAATGATAGCTACCATCCCTAAATACTGGAATTGCAGTATGTATTACAGCTGGAATTGCAAGTATGTATTTTCCCTGCTGTCATTTTGAATATACATTCTCAGTACTGAACTTAGCTTTAAGCAAAATAACAAATTTTTTCTGTCCTTCCCCCTATTCTTGTTCTTATCCTCATCACCCTACCAGACTGTAAACACTCTACAGTGAGAGTGTAGATGCATACATGCATAATTGACTTGGACTCTATGCAGCTGCAGAATGAGAGTAAGCAACATGAAGTTCCTTTGCCAGTAGCATTGTACTGATGACTCTCACTTTGACTTGACACTCATTTTTTGCAACATGTGCACCCTTGCTGTAGTGGCAGGTTAACTACCCAGGCTGGTTTTTAAATGGAGCATTCAGTCACACGGTACACCAGTGTATTTACACTTAAGCAACAGAAAGACAGGAGGCTTCAACCAACACTTCTAATCAAATCTCAGATAAATGGAGAAGCAGACACATGTAGCAGTGGCTATTCAGGTTATTCATCTTTCTGTTCCCATATATATTTCCCCTTCCAAATTCATTATGTCAGCAGCGTCTTTTCTCTGTTTGGCACACTGAGCTCAGCAGTTTAAGTGCCTTCATGTTCCTTGTGCTAGTCTCATAAACCAGTACTTTCTTTGACAGGGTCCTGCCACAAAATTCCCTCTCTATCCTCATACACAGTCTGCAAAGCTCAACACGATCCAGAATAAAGAATTACATTAGTGTACAATGCACAGCTTACCACAATGCTAAGTAGTATACAATAAATCTGTGGAAATCCTAAAACCTTATCTAGGGAGTGAGGACAGAAGCACAGTGGTGCTAAAGAGTATCAATGATGTGTTGCTTAACAAAGCAGATCACAGATCCACAGAACATTAGGAGTTCGAAGGGACCCAGACATAATCACACAGGAATGTATCCCCACGAGTTTTGAATGACCTACTAACCATACCCTTTCTAATACACCCCAGGATGCCATTGGCCTTCTTAGCCACCAGGGCTCACTGCTGGCTCATGGTCATCCTGCTGTCCACCAGGACTCCCAGGTCCCTTTCGCCATGCTGCTCTCCAACAGTTCTGTCCCTGACCGATACAGGTACCTGGGGTTGTTCTTCCCTAGATGCAAGACCTTACCTGCCCACTGTCTAAGTCTTGATGAATGGCAGCACAGCCTTCTGATACTTCAGATACTCTGAATCTTGTTGAAAATGGATTTCCTACAGCAAATCAGTTAGCACATATTCTCTTTTCAACTGCTAATGTATTTAAGTAAAATAGCTCAGAGGACTTTTCCCATATTTTGTCATGTGTAATGGCACATTAGATAATTAGGGGGAAAAAAAGAAAAAAAAAAAGAATGTTGTAGAAAAGCAGAAGTAAATAGCACTGACCACCTCTCATGACCAGTAGCAACAGAAGCATCTTCTACAACAGGAGGTAGCCACAACTTTGAGGAAAAGGACCAAACACTAGCTGTATAAAACAATAATGAACTACACTCTTTTGTGGAAGAGAAGGAATATCCCAAATTAAAATCCTGTCCTGTGAAACATTGTACTTTCTCATTTATGTTGAAAATATTATTATAAGTTTCCTAATAATTGAATCTTTTAAAAAAGTAAGTAGAATGTCAAAACAAACCCTGCTATATTGCTGAACAAATTAATTCCAAATATTCTAATTTTAAAACAAATGCAATACGGGAAGTTATTTTTATTTATTTTTAACACAAGAAGTAAAAAACAATCAGGCATTAGTACAAATCTTTAGATGTAAAAGATTCTTTATTAATTTTCTAAACCAGCAGTTTTGCTCATTCTTTAACTCCCTAGCTGTAATTATGCTCTTTTTTTCAACTTCAAAGAATATTATTTTTTTAATTCCATTAATACATTCATTACTTTCATCATCAAGCACAACAATGGTTTAATAGATAAAGCCTTTCTTCAACTTTATTTAAATATATTCATACGAAGAGCTGTCTTTAACATTCTTCTCTACAGTAATGTCTCAACAGTACCTTTATTAAACGATAAATGACAGCTTCAGATATCATGGAGTTGAACAATACCTTTTGAACTACATTTAATTTTTAAACAAAATCCCACAGTTCCAAATGTGTTAGAACCTAAAGACTTAATACTTAATCTAGATAGATAGATTTCCTTCTCCTTTTCAAAACTAACTCCAGAGGTCTGGAAAAAAAAGTTAAAGGACATGTCTAAATGATCATACAGAGATCTCTATAGCAGTTACATGCATGTCTGTCATCAAATGAAAGAAGTGGGAAGTACAGTAACTGCAGGCTAGCTCATGGAAAGACAGGACTTATTAGAACAGGTTCAGTAATGCGCAAATCCCTTTCAGGTCCCAGGCGATCAGTGGTGCTTTGTACTAACAGTTGTGGTCAGCATGAGGTCAAAGATCTTTACAGCAACTGCACTGCAAAATAACTTCTTCACTGCCTACATTTAATTTCCCTACTGCGCAACATTGTGCCAAGCAGAAGAACATTCTACTAGAATACTTTTTTTTTCTTTTTTTTTTTTTTTTTTTCTCTTCTCCTGGTCACCAGAGAGATTTGATTTAACTCGGTTTTCTCATCAAACTGTAGAAGCATAAGCACATATCAGGCATGTATGCTTAATTGCAGAAACATGTATTCTCCCATGCATCTTATACAACGCAATCTTGAACTCCGTGAAAACGGGCATGCACTTTATCTTGAAAAAGAAGTTAAAAAACTTTATGTGCAAAGTTATTCTTCCTCCTTTTCAGTAAATACATTTCTTCACTGATGCTTCTTTATTTATGACTGTAAAGGTATGTTCTTTAAATAATGAGTAGTCATGTCTTATCTTACCAAATCGTTTCAAGTAGGTATGATCAAAAGAGGTTCTCAAGAGTAACTTTTTCAGAAATTCAGACAATTTGTCTGATTTTACCTTCCAGATTTGTTTTCTTCTCAAACACCCTCTAATGACTTTTTAATGTTAACTTAGTGAAAACATTTGAACTAATCTCTCAGATCTAACCTTCATTCCATGTTATTTTGAAAGTGAGCTTCTTGCTATCAGTGGGACAACTTGAACTCCTTCTGAATAGAAACCATTATCTTTTTGGCAAGAAACAGAATGGCATAATTTAGTCTTCAGACAGGATACCACAAATTCCACAGCACTTGAAACTGTAAAATATAATTATAATCAAGCACACATATCAGAAAATCAGTCTTTCCAACCTAACTCAAGACTAGTAAATTGTAGAGATAACAACTGTTATTGAATACCATAAAAGATGTTTTATAGTTAGGTTGACTGAGACAGCACTGTACATTAGTCACAATTAATAGCGACCGAGCACACCACACAGCAGTGATTGCTAGAGTTATACGTTGATGCTTGTTTAGTCTGGCAACCAGTGACACTGACTGCAATACTGCGGAGTCCTCATGAGTGTAAAACGTATTATTTGATCAGGTAGTGTGTCCATCACTGCCCAGCCATCAGCAGCAGGCTACGCGCTTCTGCCATGGGCAATCATTCAGGTAAAGCACACGTGTTGCCTGAGTGAGCGAGCAGTACATGCTGCGCCTCCGTGCTGACTCCAATTGGTAAATCAGGCAGATTCTGATCAGGGACAATTAGAATCAGGCTGAAAGCTCATTTCACTTTTCCCTGAAGTATAGTACTGTTACACAAAATCAGCTGCCCAAATGTTGGCTGTAATTTGTAAGAGTTCCTTCTGATGACCTTCCCAACTTGCCTTTCCAGGCAAATTTTCTACATACCTCAAAAACTCTGGCCTTAATTTATGCCAAAAATGACATCATTACTCACGTCACAAATTCCCACTATGTGAGCTAGAACTTCATAAGCTAGTACAATCTTATTTCTGTACTGACAATACTCAATTAAATTGGTTTTTTTCACATTGACACAAAAAGGCTTAAACCCTGAAATATCTGCATGCAGATAATTTGATGATGGGACCCTGCGCTGGTCTGGCACCTTTTACCAGAAAATTTTATTTTCATTTTTTTTCAGAAAAACTAATTTTCTCTTATTCCTACCTATTGTGGAATAACTTAGAACTAAACACCCCAAAATGTGAAATGAATTTGTTTGAAAAATAAGTGAATATTTAACTCAAGTATTTCAGAGCTACTCATACACTTTCTAGTACAGAAACCATGCACCTGTGCCTATAGAGGCTTAAGATCATCTCGAGAAGTACACCCATGGGTGCTACCTGTCACTTTCTTGGAAAAGCTGAATTTTTTTTTTCATCATTTAAGCCACTAATTTCCCTAACTTTTACTGATGCATACATAATCAAGTTTTTGAACAAACTAGGGCTAAATACTGGGAATGTAAAACTAAATTACTGTAATCAACAGAACAAGAGTTATTGAGCAGTTACAATGGGCATTCAAGTCCAAATGCTGGTTTCAAATTTATCCATATATGAGTATGCAACCTAGCATGTGCTGTGTTATTTTCATAATAATGAACAAAAAACTTTAAAATAAGTTCAGATTTTAAAATTTTAATACAATTGCAACAAATATTCCTGTGATTACTGCAAATAAAATACTGTTTCATCTAAGCACTTAGAAGTGAATTTATGATATGGGTTTTAATGAAATATTAACTTACTTCAAATTCATTTTGCAAAGACAGTTTTCATGTTTAGTCACCACAGATTAAAAAGAAAAAAAAAAAACAACAAACCCAAAACCAAACCAAACCCCAAAACACTGAGAGAGAAAGAAAACAAATTTGGTTTCATACTCTTAAGTAGATCTTAAAATTCCTAAATATTCTAAGAAGTAATTAAAAAACAAAGCCTATCACTGAAGTAATTGATAATTATTCCAGAGCAATAGGATATTGTTATCCACAATATCCCAAAATTTCCTTGTATGAACTTGAAGATCCACTGTTATTTCTCAACCTCAAGGCTGCGGAAGACTTCATGAATCAGCAGTGTGCAGGAAGGCCAATGGCATCCTGGCTTGTATCAAAAATAGTGTGGCCAGTAGGGAGGTGACTGTGCCCCTGGACTCAGCATTGGTGAGGCCGCACCTCGAGTATTGTGTCCAGTTCTGGGCTCCTCACCATAAGAAAGACATTGAGGTCCTCGAGCATGTCCGGAGAAGGGCAACCAGGCTGGTGAAGGGGCTGGAGGGTAAATCATATGAGGAGTGGCTGAGAGAGCTGGGGATGTTTAGTCTGGAGAAGAGGAGGCTGAGGAGAGACCTTCTCACTGCCTACAACTACCTGAAAAGAGGCTGTAGAGAGATGGGCGATGGTCTCTTCAGCCAAGTGACAGGAGAAAGGACAAGGGGAAATGGCAAGAAGCTGCACCAGGGCAGGTTCAGATCAGCTGTTAGGGAAAAAATTTTTACTGAAAAAGTTGTTAGGGCCTGGAACAGGCTGCCCAGGGCAGTGGTTGAGTCACCTTCCCTGGATGTGTTTACAAAAAAGGGTAGATGAGGTACTTACGGATATTGTTTAGCACAGGGCAGGAACGGTTGGACTTGATGATATTAAAGGTCTTTTCTAACCTTGTAATTCTGTGATTCATTAATATTCTAATGAGAAAAGTGTTCATGCAGTAGAATTGCAGCAGCTCACACCTCCACTTAAGAATGAAAATCAACAATAATTATTTAAAAAACTGTATTAAGAAACTGTCTAAAATACTTCACAATGCATCCATTTATTCCAAAACTTCAAGAAAAAATAAAATTGGTGATAATGCTATGGATTTATTCTGGTCATACTCATTAAGAACATGAAATATTTCTACCATATTCTTACATTATGAGTTTAGAGCCAATATCATCTAGAGAATAACACTCATTAAACCCATAACAGGTACGGTGAACTTTATCTTTTAACTCTATGAATAATGGGTAAGCTTAGAGGCAAACCCTGTAAACAACAAACACATTGGGGAATGTTACAGTCATACTGTACTGCATTCTGTAGTGTTTTAGTTGGAAACAATTTTACAATTCTAATGCCATCCTCTGGAATGCATTAAGACCACTAATAGCCAATTTTATTACGACTGTATTTATTAAGTATTACTACTATATAACAAATATTAAAACACAGTTTTCAACTATACTATAATTAACATAATATCAAACTAATTACAGTCAGGATGCAGTGGTAATACTGCATTAGTAGGTCATTAGTAGTAGGTCATTAGTTTCCTGAGGAGACAATTAACGACTTGCAAACATTGTTTTCAGTGAAGCTCATAGTCCAGAAGATAGACAAATCCACATATTTATAAATAGATTGATCCACTCAAAAGATAACAGATTCCAATGTCCTTTGAAAAGGAAGCATTAGGGACTGATTTCCAAGGTATTTTCAGATTTGTTGAATGCATCCCTACTTCCTTACACTTCCTTTGAAATCTTGCCTATTCCTTCTAGTACAAGATTATCTCACTTCACCTCATTTCTGAAACAATGTCACTGTATGTATCTTGCTACAGAAAATCTTCTTGCTCTTCATTTTCATCTCATAAAGTCTCTTCAGCTTAGTGCAAACACTTTCTATTAATATAAAGGTAAACAGTAACAAAAATTAAAGAGTGTCCTTGTATATGATGGACACCAACTTGCCGTCTTAAGCAGCTTTTCATAAGAAAACCCTCAACTAGCAAAGCAACAACTCATTCATCTTGCCAATCACAGTGTCACTTCTTGAACAAATCAGACTTAACATTTTCATTATCGCACTCCCACTATGTTTTCCTCAAGGCTAAAAAGCTATTAAATTGTATCAAAATTTTCATCCATGGTCTGACTAAAATAATTCAACCGTGCAGTGTCACAACTTCCATCAAAATGGGAGGAAATTTCATATTCAAGTGTTTAACATGGAATCTGTGATGATACATCATTGAACATATTTTATGCTCGTGTCTGCACTTTACAAAAACATAATCTTAGCACCTATGTTGGTGGCTTTGGCATATTACTAGCTACAGGAGCTATATCTATAATGTGCTAGATGTTCAAATATCTCTTTCAGGTGAGAGGTTTGACCTCATAGTACTAAAAAAGTCTCATCATTAAAAAAAAAATAAATCAGAAAATAATTTTTATTTAAATGTAGGATATTTATCCTAGTAATTATTCTCAATAGAAAGATTCTCCCTCAGTTAAAACTCATGTGGTTTTATGGAGGATAATCTTATCCTCAAGAAGACCAAGCAAGTTTTGTTACTGACTTCAGTCTGTCATCCAACATGCAGTCCCTTTGGATAGATGACAACTGTATCACTTATAAGCTTTGAGATGCATAAAGCTTTGTTACATCTGTAGTACTGGAACTACCAACAAATTCTTTCTCTGGTCTGTAGTTATTCATTTATACCCCCTCTCCAATTCACAACAAAGACCTTATGTCTCACAACTGTTAGTACAGCAAATACATAAACAATCTGACTGCACTGGACACTTTGGAAAATTAACAATAACATCTGAATGGAATGATTAAATACTAGCTCAGCAAGTTTTATTACCTAGCCATACTTAATATTTTTGACTGTGAAATCTTCACGTGATAGGCATTTCACTTTATTAGTAAGCTTTGAATAGTAAGCAAGAAAATTCATTATTTAAACTTGACTGCAAAATGATCATGAATTACTCTTTTTTCTTTGTTGATTTCAGACATGAGGTAGGAGCACCATCAGATTTAGGCAACCCAATTACTTCAAATTCTATTCTTAGGAACAAAAATGTCTTTAGAGAAAGATTATATTTACGTGTAAAATCAATTAATTCAGCAAGTGACATCTATTACATCTTCTCTCTTTAAGGAACTGCATATTATTGGATTAAATTTGCTATTCACTAGCATCTGCATAACATCAGTTGCCTGCAGTTCTAAAATGCTACCCTTATTTTCAGGACAGCTACTGTTTTCCCTAGGCTATTCTAAAGCATTTGTAAAAAAGCTTTTAGTTAACCATTCACCATACAGTCAGCAATATTAAAGAGTTTAAAAATTTTAGCAGACAATAAAAAATTTATTCTAGCCTTCTGTCTAAAAGCAATGATTGCACAGTAATGGTTTCTAATAAAAGATAAAAGTTTGTCTTTCAAACACTGAAGAGTTGATGGTCCTCTTCCATTTCATGAAATACTTGAAACCACAATAGGAAGCATCAAGACCTTATTCACAGTGGTTTCTGACTGAAGATATTTCCTGGACAGAGACTTCAGAGAATGAGGAATTTCACACTAAGAATTAAAAATGAAAGAGGATTCCTGACCTTCTCTTTCAGGTTCATTTATGTGAAGTCACTAAGATATCTATCAGGAATCCAGTGACTATTCCTGTATAAAGTGAAGTTCCCACTACACACAAAAGTCCTACAGTTCACATAAACATAATACTCAGACTTAAAAGGGATTTAGCAGTATCCACAGACTTCAGAGGAAATGAAAGAATTAAAATCTTTTCTATAGGGTCCATATAAAATATAAGTGCAGTTCAGTTTTTACACATGAAAATTTCATTTTAGGATTAATTCACCCTAACCCTTAAAAGCCTAAAAAAATCACTGCTACTGCATGCTATATATTAGATGTATTTATGTACATATGTAGTCATTCTACCTATTTTCCTAAGCAAGCCTTGCAGGGTAACACCATGAGTGAACTAGAGAGTTTATACTTAAAACCAAATCAAACCAAAAAAGCCCATCATCATGTTTTCAAATTATAAAGTAAAATATATCTATTATATTGTAATGAAAGATATTAACATATTTTTACTAAACTTGCTGACTTTAAATGCATTTTCCACTGTACAATATGGAAGTGATGTCCCTTTATTTGAAAGACCTGAAGAGCTAAAAATAAAGTAAAAGAATGGCTGTTATGGTTCAGGCGAAAGACCAGCAGGCATAGCACAATATCCTGTCTCTGATGGCAAACTGAAGGGGAAGGTTAGAAGAACTGGACAAAGCAGGTGGATATAATTCAGGTTTTGTACTCCCTAGCTTTTAGCAATCAGCAGATAAAAAGCCATTCTAGCAATGAAATTTTTGGCCATTGTATCTGTTTTTCAGCATAATACTTATATGTAGGAAAACAGACTTTCTTTCAGAATTAGGAATATTTCATTTGGATTTATGTCATAAAAGTTAGGTCCTGTTTGAGTCAACTATTGTAAATATTTAAACTAAAAAATAGATAAATCAGGCATTTAAGAGAGCAGGCAGGATGAAACATTAAAAAAAATATTTACTGCCAGAACAATCATTGAAAAAGCATCATGTGTTTTTACTTTTTTGCAACTTTAAATACTCAAATGGTATCCAAGACTATAATTTCAACCAAAATGTACACATCAAAGTTCCTTCCTTTAGCTTGGGCTTTATGATTTCTGTATTTCATCTATACCATATAGACTAATTATATAATTAGCCCTTGTAAGACACAGGATATTACATAATCTCAGGTGTAACAAAGACAGAATCATTAACATTTCTATCTGTCCTGAATAACATTTCTTATCAGCAATTTCTTTTTGGGGCCTGTAACCAAATGAGTAGAAGTAATATTAAGACAGGCAGACAGAGATCCTAAGTGTGGGTCTGAGATGTGCAGTGTTTTATGCTCAAGCTCAAAACACATACTTATTTCGGAAGTCTATATTTATATTTTTCTTCAGATTTATTTAGCAGCCTGCTCTTGGGAAGCTTCTACTGTTGTCAGAATAAGGTGGTAAAAATAGCTCTGTTAAAGCAGCAAGCAAGAGCACCTAAAGCACAAGGCTTGGCAACTGACACGATGACAGTAGGCCGTATATGTGACTGCGAAGGTTGGTTCTGCACTATTTTAAGAGGGACGGCACCACCTATCACTAATAGGTAGGTGTATGTGTACCCGTGTCATGTGGTTTAGTTTCACAGATTGTTTTTTTATAAATGACACCTTCTGTCACTACAGCGGATCACTGCTAGTCTAAACTGTTGATCCTGTAGTCAGTACCTGACTCCTGCTGCCATGCAACTCTTAAAGGTTTCCCTCATTCAGTTTTTCTTTTGGGCTGACAAATGTAGTCCATGTTGGAAGGCAGCCATACTATTCGAGCTGTAGAGATGCACATCTGTAGTTTCCATTTTTCCAGCCAATTTTACTATAAAAAAGTTTAAAAGTATTAAACCAAATACGATAAAGACTGGGAATGTCAGTCTGGCATGGTGTTAATGTAATTTATCAGACTAACTAGAATGGTGAGCTACTGTACTTCAGTTTCAGTACACTATTTTTCCAAGAAAAATGGGGGATTCTGATAAAAGAAAAATGAAACATTTCAGTGCAGTTCATTATTTATTTCTTAAATAGTCAAATCTGCAAATGCAGACTCCAAGCCCACAAACACTGACAAACTCTTAATTCTTAAGATTAGAAACTGCAAGCTGTTTCATCGGTACAGAGAAAAACATGCCTAAAGGTAATTTTACTTGGTAAAGGTTAAAATTTATCAATTCATTGTTTAAAGGGCATTATTACTTTGTTAAGTAACATTATTCCCCTTTCTCAGATTCTCGTGTCTGAGGAAAATAAGGGTAAAGGGCACCCTTATGAAGGCAGCATGGTGAAAATCTGAAATGTATTCTTCCAAACAGACATAATGCCAAAGAGTCTGTAAAAGGAATGATTAATTTGGTTCATCATTTATAATAGATCAGCTTTATGTAACCTTTAGAGAGTGCAGCTACTGACTGCAGTTGGCTTATACCATAATATATCTTAGAGGTAATAAAGGATGCAAATTTTGTTTGACACAGGAAAAGGAGTTGGACACCTCTTTTATCCTCTCCCCCAAGCATGAGAAGAAGGAAGAAGAAGGGAGAGGAAAGAAGAGAGAAGAAAGGAGAATTTGAGGTTGCAGTAAGATAACATGGAACAATGACTTCTAGCTGCCCATTTCTTTTTTTGTTTTCATCTTTCTGCAGATCTTAATTGTGCCTCAATGCAGAAAAAAATAATTATAATTTCACAATATTTGTGTCAGTCTTCTTCAAAGTAGAAACAGACAAGCTCCATTTATATAAAATAAACCCAAACCAACAGATCTACAGAATTTATCCAGGAAAGTGTTCCACATGGCAAAACTGTATCTCCAACTCTCTTATTTATGATAAAAACCTTTAACACAGGATTTGAAATTAATTGAGATTAATTTAGAAAGGCAAGCATCTAACTCATTAATAGCAAACCCAGAACCTAAAGTAATATCATTAACTACACATAACTACTCCTGAAAGGTGTTAAAAGTTCAAGACAATCACTGAAGACTCCTGATTTCCTAATCCTTAAAGTTCCAAATGAACTTTATTACTAAACAGGTCCCAGTTTCCTCCCAAGATTGTATAATTACATACTAGTTACAGTCAAAAACGTACAGCTCATTGAGGAAAAAATGGAGTAATTTTTTAAAATAATCCATCACAATAACGGCAGCAAACATAGAAATGCTAAATGATGGCAAGGACTACATAGTGATCCTTTTTGTAATTACATTCATGTTAAGCATCCTATTTACAACATTAAGTAAAACTGAGAGAATCTGCACTCTATTGCCTCAGGGTATGACAACATTTAAAACCATGACATGAAGTCTTGAAGTCATATTTAGTGCATCATTCTGCAATATAGATAACTGCAATTGAAATATATTACAAAATAAGTATAAATTATAATTGCATCTACTCTCAGTTATGTATGTATTAATAATGGTGTTACTAAAGAGTCAAAATGCTGAATCTGTTCCAAAGTAATTTGTGTGGGTTTTAAAATTCTACTCAGTAACTGTAACAACATTCAAAAAGCTCTGATCTAAGTTCAGTAATGAAATTGCTTTGACGGATTTTTTGCCCAGTGCTTATCAGTCAGGTAACAAACAAGATCAACACGTTTTAAATATTTATAAGGCAGGAAGAAAAAGGAACTGTACTCACACAAAATGTATCACTTCTTTTAAAGAACTTAACGTTCCTTGATTTCAGCAAGAGAAATTTGACAAGGCTGACAAGGGAGGAAAGCAGGTGGGCAGGAAATCTTGATTCACAGCTCTGTCAATTCATCTTCAACAACCTTGTTATGTGGCTGAATAAGTGACAGTTTGGGATATTTTAAATAAACACCCCCATTGACTGTTGAAAAGTATTTTTCTCTTCTACAGCAAAATCATTAAAGCTCCTGTGAAGAAGTTGTCATTTTTTCCCACCTGCTATCAGAAAAAGCAAAAAGTCAAGCTCTAGCAAGTCTTGAAGCAGGTGTAATTATTTTCCTTTTTTTTTTTTT
>VZTU01035074.1:25118-39548 GCA_013400835.1 Zapornia atra
TTTTAACAACACTTACATGGGCTGCAGTGTTAGGAGATGGCTTTGTAACAGAGTAATGGGTATCCACCACTGTGTGTTGTCACGATCCTGCACTGCAAGTGCACTCAGGCAACCAAGACAAGAAGCGGCAGAGAAGGTAGGTGCTTACATCTCAGAAACAGAATTCATTGAGCTAAATGACACTCTGCTGACTGCTACTTATTTTTTGCAGGTTGGCTTTACAAGAAAAGACTGAATCAAAGGCGAGGGGGAAAAAAAAAGGAAAAAACACTTTTCCAATACAAAGCCAAACAACCTAACAGAGTGTAACTAACCACACAACACAGCAGTCTCCAAACCAGCAGAAATCATTTCAGTCAAACTAGTAGCCTTCAGATAGAAGAAAAAAAATATTTCAATAAACTCCTGGGATAATAAAATCAAAAACAATTCCAAATGCTTCCCCCACATTCCCATTCCCAACAACACCAAAACTAAAACTTTTTCCCTTCAGATCAAGTCTGCAATCATTGAAGCTTCTTCTTTCAAAATTGCTAAATATGAGGCATTAAGACAAAAATGATGGTCTATTTATTTTGGTCTTGACATACCCCTAAAGGTAAAATTCAGGAGAAGGGGAGAAAAAAATCATAAAAGATTGGCTTTGTTTGAGTTTTTTGGAGGAAGGAAGGTAGTAGAATTTGGCAGATGGGAAGAAGTGACATTTCACATATCTCAGCCAGTATTTTGTGTTCTAGAGTGAGTATAATACCCAAAGGTGTCAATAATAGCTTTATTTTTTTGTGTATGTTTATGTACATACATTAGACACTTAGGACCGATCTGCACATCACTGAAACTACAGAAATCACTTGAAGTATTCATATTGCTATTCTTCTTATGGGTGAATTGTATAGATGTGGATAGGGGCCACACGAAGTTCATAGCATAACATCCTGAACAGAGCATGGGAGGTTTACAGGCCTCATTCTGATCTCTTTCATCCTTGACGTTCAGCACATTTTTAAAATAATAGAACAATTTGACTTAAGTTCTTTATACGTATGTTGAATTTGCAATGCTTGAAGTGAAATTAAGAGAAATTTGGTTTAATGCACATCAGTCATAATTATGACTTCTCTACTTTACACTATTTCCCTGCTTCTTTCCTGAATTTCCCTGCACTTCCACAGCCAAACCTAGCCAATGTTTTCAAAACTTACTGGGTCATGCTCAGTGATAAAACCAAAGGTGGGTAATACTTATCTTGATAAATGCAGCCATATCAGAGCAAATTTAAACACTTCTAGGTGCTTAACAGTATTCTTACTGTCAGTGTTGCACACAGAAACGTCTCTATTACCACATCTACTCTGAGCATGACCCTGTCATTGTACAATATATGACACTGGGAAGAAGCAGAATGTAACACAAAAAATCTGTATTTTCCTCATTTCATGGAAACAGATTTTACTATGTTGGGCAGCTTTACACAGCGGTATTAGTAGCTTATCCCCTACTTCTACTTCTCCCCATTTTCTAATCCTTTTTTCCATACTCAACAGTGATATAAGCTATTACTTCCATTGATATTTCTCAGCTTTGAAAAGTTAACTTGAATAAGAACTTCAAAGAGCCGTTAGCTTCTATTCCACACCTGCGCTACAATGCTTCATCCATGAAAGAAATTACAGTGATCTCCTCTCCAGTTAATATGGTGCTGATATGAGACTGGATCACTCTGACCATTTTAGTTTCACTTGACATAACACTTCTTCCTCCCACTCAAAACTCCTAGCTGATTTGGATTGCAGGATGAAGAATTCTACTTTCCCCCCATTCTCCTGCTTGCAAGGATACATCTAACTTAATAAAAGTATCACCATTGTAAGAATTTCTCAATAAAAAGGAAGGTTAGATTCTTTGCATTCTCCTAGGAGATATAAGAAATTAGTGTAAAAGCTGGAAGTACATACAAGCAGTCCATTAATTGCACAGTTCTGATACTCTTGCAGTTAATACCATCTTTCTGAATTCTGACTTCATTTGTACTTTCTCATAGCAAGCTATCATGCCAGAATTCACTTTTCACAGTATAGAACACTGGCTTAATTTATGTACAATGAAAATATTAAAACATAAAAGGGCACTAAAAAAATGAGGGAAGCTATTTTGTTATTACTTGGAAACATAAAATGTAAATCCATTTAATACACACATTGAAATATGTATTTCAGATTTTTTTTTTAGCTGTCATACATCCTAAAGTTTTAAGTTTTAAGATCAGTAACAGAAAGATGAAAAAAGTGACTTAAGAGACCTGTGACAGACTGAAAGGGTTAATGTGTCCTGATGTCTCAAATGCTGTGGCAGAAAACAATTACATAATGACAATAAACCACAAAGGAAAAGTTGGTTAGCAGGGAATGCAGAGGGCACGTCAGAAGATGCACAGCTCTGTATTCTGACCACCATATATGGCCAAAGGTCATACAGCGTTCACTTCAGGAAGGGGCTCATGACCACCCAAAACACCCCTTGAGACCCATCCTAAATGACACCTGTGCAGAAGGCCAAGAACATTCTGGAATAAGAACCATGTAAGACCTCAAGAGTCATGCCTGGCCTGTTTGGGAGGCAGGGACTAGACCGTGAAAAACACAAACCCAAGGAGCCATGGGCATACCCATCACTGAAGGGTTGCCATGTCTGTCATCGTCATCAGGGAATCCAAAGGTGGTGATTGTCTCTTTCTTCTTTCTATAAATGTTTCTATAAATGATAGGCTAAACTGCCTATCATTACTTTTCCCAAACACTCATTGCTTTTACCATAAATAAAATGTATAACCAGTTAAGGAGTCATTTCACCGTAATTTAGCCCGAGGGAATCATGAACCGGCTATGGCTCCCTGGGGTATCCAGGCTGGGTTGTGAAAATACCTTATGCTAAAACCTAACAACCTCCCCGCTAAGATTACAGTAAAGAAATAAAAGTATTTTTATTAAAGCATCCATTCTATTGAATATCAGCTCGGCTATGGGACTAGTGCCATCATAATAAGAAGAATTCTATGAACTACTTTGGATTTAAATGGAATAGAGTGGACAAAAAATAAAATAAAAGAGTAATTGCCCCTAGGGAGAAAACTCAACAGCTTAATTCTGTGCAAAGTTTCTCAGGTGGAGTTCTTCTGCCAGCCATACACCCAGCATTCCTGGATTTTTCTTGCTTCAAGTTGTTGTGTACCTTGGGATGCAGTCAAAGAGTTCTTTCACTCTCAGACATAATAATCTATAGTTTTTTCACCTGTCAAACAAAATTTCTGTGGAAGACTGGAATTTAATTCTATTATTTTCTGAAAAATGCCAGTGGAACCCCAGCAACAAACATCTTTTTAATTTTTAGACCTAATATTACTTATTAAAAGCATTTTCAAGAAAAAGAAACATGTAAGGGAACGAACAGTACATCTAGCTTACAAAGTTTTGAACGAACTTTGAAACAGGGAACCTGACATATGTAAGTTCTTTATTGACATGTTTTAACCTCTACAATCTGTATAGTTTACACTATCACCTAACTGTCTAATCACATCATTTTCCTAAATTTTCTTTGTACAAACATCTTAGTATTTATGGTTTATTTCTAATTCCTGATTTAGTCACAAAAAGACTTTCTTGGACTCTTAACAAAGGACCCAAAACCCTAGTGTCTTCTCTTACCATGAAGCTTCTATTTTTCCACTTTTACCCCTTGCAACCACTTCTCTGTTGCTTCCCATAACCCACTATAATACAGTGCAAGAATCCAAGAAAAAATAAATAAAATCTGGGATGAAATAAACTTATCATACTAATCAAAAAGAAGGAGTGCTTAGAATTAAATCTTGCTTCTTGAAAATCTGACTTTTACACCTGTGCTTCTGTTTACTTCTGTGTAAAGTAAGGGTGATTAACAGTACATACAGTGTTATTGGATATGACATTAGTATTTCATGATGCTGAAATATGAAATATTTCTAATTTGGTTTTAGATATTGAGAAGAAAAGCATCAAGTAATTTTGCCCAGGTATATACTAATAAAGTAGATTCAGCTTGGTTAATGAAGAGCTACACTGTTTTGGGCAACTTGCAAAAAAAAGCATTTCCAAATTTCCTGCTGTGACTGCATCCAAAGTATTTGAGTAAGCCTGCTAGTAGAAAAGTTTACTTGTCTGACCACTTCTTTATCACCAAGCAAAAAAAGGTGCCTGTAAATTGCCCTTCAGAACAGGCAAAGATGGCAAGAGATAATGGTTATCCTGTCCTATTCCTTTTTTCCTATCCACGCTTCATCTTGGATATGAGATAATGTGTACAAATATATAAGCATGTTAGTTCTTTCTTGGCCTGTCTGGCTTGCAAAACAAACCATAATGAAAGGCCTAATAAATTAATCAAATAAAAGCCTTATTTTGCTTTCACTGAAGCCTGGATGGAGCTTTGCATTAGCATTACAGAGGGATAAGGGTAAGACTGGACTCAAGGACCAAGCTGATACAGAATTCCTTCTATTCCTCTTCACGTTCAATGGACTGAAATTCCTAGACTTTATGAGTATTTTGAAAGGCATAAATGTTACAAAACAAAATTCTGAAATAATTTAGGTCCTTATGAAAGATTGATACAGAATGAAAATTAATTTTCACAAAATTCTAGTCTCAGAACTGACTCTATGAGCATGTCTTGTGCGTGTGCTATGCCATCCTGTTGTGGTTTTGCGTGGCCCTCTAGCCTATGGAGGGGGTGGGAGGCTGAAGGGCTGGCTTCTGCAAGAAGCAGACAGAAGCTTCCCCTAGCCAGACAGAGCAAACACCAGCTGTGCTCAAGATGGGACCTGCTCCTGACCAAGGTTGAGCCAATCACAGAATCACGATTCACAGAACATTAGGAGTTGGTAGGGACCGCAAAAGATCATCTAGTCCAACCCCCCCACCCCCCCACCAGAGCAGGATCACCTAGACTAAATCACACAGGAACGCATCCAGGCAGGTTTTGAATGTCTCCAGAGAAGGAGACTCCACAACCTCTCTGGGCAGCCTGTTCCAGTGCTCCATCACCCTCACAGTAGAAAAGTTTGTCCTTACATTCACGTGGAACTTCGTATGCTTCATCTTGTACCCGTTGCCCCTTGTCCTATTGCTGGCCATCACTGAGAAGAGCCTGGCTCCATCCTCTGGACTCTTGCCCTTTACATAATTATAAACATTAATAAGGTCACCCCTCAGTCTCCTCTTCTCCAAGCTAAAGAGCCCCAGCTCCCTCAGCCTNNCCCTCAGCCTTTCCTCATAAGAAAGGTGTTCCTCTCCCTTCATCAGGCCCTGCACTGGTCTCTTTCAAGGAGTTCTATGTCCTTCTTGAACTGAGGGACCCAGAACCGGACACAATATTGCAGGTATGGTCTCACCAGGGCAGAGTAGAGGGGGTGAAGGACCTTTCTTGACCTACTGTAAGCTTCTGGAATTATGCCTTACCAATTGCCAACAGAACCGTCCCCCCCACTTCTCCTCTCACCTAACCAAACTTCATTCCTAACACACTACCTCACTACATCACCACCAGTCAGGCTCAGGCTTGAGAACCTAATGACTATTCAACAAGCCACCCAGAAGATATACATCAGGAACCATTCGTACATCAAGAGAGACATCAGGAGCCATTCACACATCAGGAGAGCAATCCACTATCAGGAGCACACATCGGGAACCATTGCACATCAGCCATTCCGTCATCCACCCTGGGGCATTTCCACAGGCCAGGTGGAAGCTCCTCAAAGGATCCTTATCGCTACAAAAAAGGGAGCCTTTGGCCATGGAAAACACACACACTTTCGGGGGAAGCAACATGTGAAGGGAAGCAAGGGAAAATGAAGACATCGAGGGACAAATGAGGGAACGCTCTCCCCTTCCATCAGACCTGGAGAAACTGAAGAATACTCTGCCATCAGACGGAATGCTGTATCCTCAGGATGGTAGATATAGCCTCCCCCCACCCCTCTTCCTCTTTCCACTCTCTCTCTCTTTCTATCTCTACCTCTCCTTTTCACCCTCCTTTTTCTTTCTTCCCCCCTTTCCCTGCACATTTTTCCAAATAAAACAACCTTCACCTTGACTCCGTTTCGAGTCTTAATTCTGTTCTCCGAGAATTGAATTCAGAACTTATCACAATAAAGCACCTGGTAATTGGTCACCTGGTCACTGGTCACTCAGGGGTTAAGCCCAACCGCCCCCAGACATCCAGAGCGATCTGAGGTTCTGTTGGAAAGCAAGGGGGCTTAGCCTCTGCCAAACTAAGTCTTGTTAAGATCCTGACACCTACTAACCACACCCCTTCTAATACACCCCAGGATGCAACTGGTCTTCTTAGCCAGGAGATTGCTGGCTCATGGTCATCCTGCTGTCCACCAGGACCCCTAGGTCCTTCTCCCCATGCTGCTCTCCAACAGGTCTGTCCCTGACCGATAGTGGTATCACAGATTTAAAAAAACCCAAACAGATAAATGATGGTATGATATACTTTTCCATATTTATGTTTTTTCCAATATTCTCTGTGTCACCTGACAAGTATCAATGTCAAATATCATCATTCACAAAGGGAGTTTCTGGTACTATTCATAAATTGTGTGATTCTCATTGGTGCTGCCTTTCCCAGTTTTACAAAATCAATTGCAGACTTGAAACTTTGAGAAGAGACCACAATGAAAATAACCATTCTGACGAATATTTAACTTGGTGAAACTTTCTTCACTCCTTAAATTTGAGGAGTGAAAAAGGGAGCAATTTAAACAGCAGAGTGGAGGAAGAGATGTTGCAAGGCATTTACAAACTTTCAAGTTTCACAAAATAAAGTATGTTCAAAATCGGATATAATTCATAATTTTCCACTATCGCCTAGGTGTCAGCAAGGTAGGGTTATGCAAATACAGAGCCAGACCAAGAAAAGTTGGGATTTTTTTAAAAGACAGGATTAACCTCACATATTTTTCACAATGCCACATTTTTAGCCACTTTCTCAAAGTTCTGTGGATAATCCACCAGAACATCTTTTCATCTCAGAGGATCCACTGTGCTACACAGCAGTTGCAGTTACAACTCACTCCTCTTTCTGCTGCTTGTTCACAGAGACTAGGAAAGAGGTGCATGAATCAGCAGAGCTATCAATGCCTGAGCATAAATTTGTTTCTAACCAGCCTTCACCATCTTTAGTGGGAGCCAGGAACATGTAAGTTTGTCCACATAACTTCATAAATTTATGATTAAAAAAGAGAGCTCACCTTGGGCATAGGAATATTAAACAATTGTCATAACTATTTGCTTTCTAAAGCATAAACCAGTTTGCTTAGCTACATAAAAACTTTCAGTACAAATAAAACCTATAAAATTTTTCCTCCATCCGGAGGAGAAAAGCTAAAAATTAAATAAGATAATTTTTAAAAGAAACACCTGTCATACTATTTCTAAAAATAGATATATTTGGTTTTCGTGTGGGTTTTTTTAAATGTAAAATTACAGTCTCATGGCAGCATCCAGGGGCAGCATGAGTTCAGATCACTTGGCATGAGTACATCCTGTTTCCAGGTTTTAAGTTTCTCACTGAATAGAACTGCTCTAGGGAAACTCAATTTTTGATAAGCAAATGCTAAGCCAGAGTTCCCAAATGTTCTGCTCTCCTGAATTATTAGTTTGGCTTCTTTTTTCTGACTACTAGTATGGTGATCATGAAGCTGCAAGCATTCCACACCAGGTTTCCTCAGAGAAGTCTTGGTTACTGGACTGATTTCTCATATTCAGTCAAAGTGCTGTCCAAAAGCTAGCAGGAATGAAAGAAACTACAACAGAGGGATGATGCTGCTTACAAAACAGGATGCAGGTTTCTTAAAGGGCTACAAAAGAAGTTTTGAATCATCTTCAGATTTTCTTTCCTTGTCATACAGTCAACTTAGTAGCAAAAATGACCAATGGTGATAACGTGTGCAAGATGTACACAGCAGTTTTAAACCAGAATCAGATAGAGGAAACAAGTGAAGTTTCTGATTCTGAAGAGAATGTGGTGAGGAGAAAGAAATCCAAATGGGATTATTTCCCCTCAAATTTCCTACTTCAGATATTTTGAAAATTCTGGACTCTAGCAATATCAGAAAAACAAACCCCTACAGAAAACAGATGGGAAAATCTTTATGGTCACCAAGTGATGACAATGCTTAAGGAATGTGGTTTGCTAGTCTGAAGAGAATGACACATACACATTCCTTATAGGATAGAGATTTCAAAATTTCCTAGGAATTCATGTAGAGGCATTCTTATCAAACATCAGGTTGTTAGCCAAAATCCGCAGGAGGTGTCTGTTGGAATTCACTCACACCGAGCTTTCAGACACAGAAGTAAAACTTGCTTAGGAACTAACTGGAACAGTCACAAGCCGTAACTGCACTCAGTAATTCAATGCTTGAGAGGAAGTGTTGATATCCTTTTATTTATGTCAGTCAAAATAATATATATCACTTTCAAGGTGTAGGAAACAGCCTAGACCTTTCACTAGCCCTTCTACTGGCTGCATTTAGCCATCATCTCTTTTTCCTTTTTTCCTCAAGAAGGTTCAAAATTAAACCTTCAGTTCAGAATAGTAAAATTATTTTTATTTTATGCTCTAGGATTTCAAACCATTCATAAATGTTTGGGATTTAAAATATTTTTTCCATTTGCAACTATGTATTTAAAAATATTTTTTTCTACAGATGTTTATTTTTTCTTCAGATGCATGAAAATCTGACAAAATGTTTTCAGAATTGCTTAGACTACAGTAAAAAAAAATCCAGAAAATTAAAAGCATTTGATTGTATCAGGAAGCTGGAATAAATTATTTGGAGAACGATGTTTTTCATGCAGACTGCTATAATGCTAGTAGTTACATAAATTAACATTTTTCAAGAAGAAAAGGTAGAGGACTGTTTTAATTTCATACATATTTGCTGTTCTAAAATGCTAGGAATCTGTACAAACTATGTACAGAAGCAATTGAGAGGTTAAGCCTCAATACACAACAGATATATAATACTAGTCTTTCATGCTGCAGACTCATCTTTCTTACATCTTTCTCAACACTAAAAGCCTGAGAGCATGAGATGAGCATTACTTTGCAGCATGCTTTCAGCTCCAACACCCTGAGCAGTTTCAGAACTGCAAATATGCATGTTTAAGACAGGGACTTCATTGCTGAGTAAAGAATAAATAGAAAATAATGGAGAGTTACAAATCATATGAGTGAGACAGTGTGACTTTCCATTTAGGCAGGCACCTGCAAAGCAAGAAACCTAATTATTTGATTATGTCAGGGTAGTCTCAGTTTTCTCACCTGTAGTACTGCTAACACCTCTGATGAAAAACAAAGCACAGAATTTCATTAAAGATAACTATTCTTGACTTGAGGTTTGCAAACAGATTGTTTTATTATTTTTCTTATTATGCTCATCTTTTTTGAACACACATAATTGCATTGTTCCATGTGATTTGATTATGTGTAGGAGTAGTACCTAGAATAGGTTGGGGGCCTGCTTTTAAGGAACTTATTGCATACTCAAAACTTTATTGCAGGTATAAATGTTTGCATATAACACTCCCAAGACATATCCATGTAAGGGGTTTATTAATTTAATTACTAATAAACATGACGTCCTTCAAAAGACAACATACTCTATGGGTTTTGTTATCAGCATTATAAAGAGGCAAGTGGACAGTAGACAATCAGCTATTTACTTACAGTAAACAAGTTGCTCTGGGAAGAAAGGCATCGACAGAGCTTGGTTGCTGTGGTGTAGGCCTGGCTGGAGGCCAGATGCCCACCAAAGTCAGCCTATCACTCCCTTTTTCAGTTGGACAGGGGAGAAAATATATATTGAGAGGCTTAGGAGTTGAAATAAGGACAGAGAGAGATCATTCCACAATCAGCGTCATGGGCAAAACAGACTCAACACAGAATAAAGGAAATTTATGACACAGCACTGCACACCCAGTGACACCAGAGTTGGATAATGAGAAGCACGACCAGATCTTAAAGCACCTTCCCCCCACCCCTCCCTTCTTAGCAGACTTCACTTTAGTCATGATTTCACTCCCTTCTTCCCCCCACGTTGTGGCACAGGGAGGGGCAGGGACTGGGAAAATGGGGGCTACAGTCAGTTCCTCTCAAGTTGGTTTCCTTCTTGACTGGGGGGGCATTTATTCCACACAACCTTCCCCTGCTGCACCGTGGGACCCCACCCACAGGAGACAGTCCTTCATGAACATGAGTCTTTTCCCACAGGGCTCCAGCTCTTCACCAGCGGCCCCGGCGTGGGTTACTGCTATGGCGGGCAGTCATAAATCACAATGTCACTCAGCTTCTCAGCCCTAGTCCTCCACAGGGTCACAAGCCTCCCCCCAGCAAACCTGCTCCGGCGCCGATCTCTCTCTTGCTCATCTCTGTGTCATTATCTCTCTCCATGGGCTGCAAGTGCTGGCAGGGGCTTGCTTCAATGTGGGTCAGCATCTCCTGTATGTCTCCACCTGCTCCAGTGTGGGGCCTCTTCACAGGCTGCAGGTGGGGTCTCGGCCTTTTCCATGGGCTACGGGGGGTAACCCACTCCACCATGGGTTTCTCCAGGGGCATCTTTACTCCAGCACTTGGGGCGCCTCCTCCCCCACCACCTTCCCCGGCCTTGGTGCCTGCACAGCTCCTTACATCTTCTCACTCCCTTCTTTGGTGGCAAAATGCAGCTGCCTGCGTTTTTTTCTCCTAAATGTGATTTACAGAAGCGCTGTGACCACCGCCGGTTGGCTCACCTTGGTCAGCAGCAAGTCTGGCCTTGAATCGGACAATGTTTACTCTCTGGGGCCTGCAGAGGGCTTCTGGCTGCTTCTCACAGCAGCCATCTCTGCAGCCCCCATTCTCTATCAGTACCCAGCTATACAAAACTGTGACAGTTTCTGAAGAATTTATATCATTTTGCTTCCTAACTTCCTACTGGATAGACCAAGTGTCTGTATATGCATTGCTTTCTTAGGAAACCAGACTGTAACTTTGCATTTAGCTTAATTCTGTTTGCTGGTTTTGTAGGCAATCGTGGTAGCTTGCTTTTCAGTGGGAAAAACTGCTTTAGGTAGATACGAAAATGGCACTACTGTCACTCACCTAGCCTTAGGCAGCTCACAGTCTCTACATACCACAGAGGAGTAGAACTGGATTCAGTACTATTTCAGATGGGTTCCCATCTCCACCACCATGTGATAAAGAGCAATAGTGAGATAGGTAGCCACAGAAGAGAAGGCATACCAAAAGGCAGAGGAATGATTTACAGTATTTTCACATGTAATGAAATTTAGCAGCTCTAACAGTAATCTTTACAAAAATTAGTCATCAGATTAGGTTAAAGCCAACATAAATTATGCTTTATTAGGCTGGTTCACAGCAGTAGTGTCAGTTATTGGCATTCTACAAAAATGACCTTGACAGAAAGTTCAAAATACCCCATTACATACACAGAAAAAATACAGTTCAGGTATATTACATTTTAAATGATCACACTTTACATGGGACTGAACTAGCTTCCTTTTCAAATGGACACATTATGACAACCTTGAAAGAAGGTATTCACACTAATAGGATTTTTATTATGTAATTCAACACAATTTATGTTTATATGGTGTCCTTCATACAAGTACATAAAAAAAATAATCTTTGCAGTCAACAGTAATTCGAAGTAAAGAAAACAGCAGGGAAACAGAACAACTCAAAGCAACTGTCTTATGGGAAAAGTGATGTGTTTTAAGTAGACAGGAACAAGGAGAAATGGGAAAAAGCCCATACTACATTTGATGAGATACTAGAACACAGATGAATAATGAAGTGACAGTACAAAATATATAATGATAATCCAAAACAATCAGGGAGTCAAAAAGGTTAATACGTAATGGTCCTGTAGAAGTCTCTGTTAAATACTCATATCCTAATCAGAAGTGGACTTCATGTCACATCAAAGACTTGGACACACACAGGGCCCATCTTGCCACTGCCTTTATAGCTTATGTAGATATTTGTATTGCAGTGATGTAATGTAAAATGGTACTCCACCATGAGCAAGCGGGGAATTCTGAATTAATAGGCATTTATACAAAAGAAGAGACTCAAATCAAAAGCAAAGTAGTGGAAATTTTGACAAATCAAGTTTATAAACTCCTACTAGCACCTCCTCCAGATCCATGCTAGCACTTTCTCAAAGGAAATCCTGTGTTATTAAATTTACCTATCATCCAGCTTCAATCATGTCTGTCTTCAAAGTAACAAAAATTATACCTGCACTAGTTAGCAATTCTATGCACCAGTTTAAAGTGTGATCAGACTATAATAACTTGTGCCAGTCTCTCCTTGAATTATAGCTATTTCTGAAACAAGTTATCTTTTCCACATTCTTTCTGGCTCCAGAAGGGATGTAACAGTAATCTTTGTGCAATGCCATTTGTAAGCTAAATTTATGTTCCAGATTTGCATGTTAAGTGCCTTGCTGGTAAAAGCAGCTCTCAAAGACAGCATGTTTATGCTTCCATTTTGTGCTTAAATTTGAATGCAAAGCCAAGTGAAAAAACCCACAATTTTAGTTCTTTTTCTCTTAAGTCAAATATGGATTGCTTATTTTAATTATTGACTAAGCTTCCTTTCTGAGGCGAAAAAGGGGCTATTAGTACTCGCAGGATCTGCCTGGATATTGTTATTGGGCTGTTTCCTCCACAGTTTGCACAGACGACTACTTATACTTTTTAAATTTGTGAGATCTAATTTGCTGACTACTGTCTTGGCAACACCCCAAAATCACATCTAATTAAGTGTATCCAGTTAGCTATATTTTTAAATTACTTTATTTAGATGATTTGTCTTCTAAATATGCTGTTTGTAAAAGTAAGAGCATCGCTACTAAAAGGGCTGATTTTTCACAATTTGGTATTTTGTTGGTTTTAGAATGTATTGTGACAGAAATTGCCAGGTTACTCTAACATAAGAAATAATTAAATATCTCTTGAAATATTTTAACCTTGAAGGATAAATGTTTACACACACATACACATATATGACCTGCAGGATTGTGCTACATAGTGTGTGAACTTCCATGTTTTGATGAGGAGCCCATCCTACACACTTAAAACACTATTCTGCCCTCTTTTTTCCAAGTACTATTACAATTTTATCTTTAAATTTCCATTCTCACAGTTGCAGAAAATGGGGCCTTAGAAAGCCGAATCCTAGCAATCTACAAAATTAATTTTAACCCAGTCTGTGTACTGGTGTGTTAGGGTTATATACACAGCCAGCAAAGTTCTCCGTTACTAAAAAACTTTCAGGTACTATATTTCAAAGGAATGAAATTTTACATTGTATTTAAATATATTCATATATTTAATATAAGAAACAGAAAAGGATACACAAACATTGGGATAAAAATCTGTCACCCCTTGTCTTACACCAGTGTAAAAGATTCAACTGCTTTTGCCTTGTTCTCTCTCTCTCAAAATAAATGTTTTGTGATCCACATTTCCTCATTTATTACCTAATAAATTTTCTGCAGTTGATTACCAGGGTCTCTGGGCTAACAGTACAGGCTGCAGGAGGAAGCAGCATCAGGAGCCCCTGGGAATGGCAAAGAAACCGCTACAGGAACATGAGGAGCGAGCATGGAGGTGGCAGACTGCTGAAAAATGGCCTAAGATTCACGTTTTTCTTCTTATTATTCATGTTATTTTCTTATTAATAATAAGAAATGTTTTTCTTATTATTCTGGCCTTGTAAAACTTTCACTTTGACAGTTACCTCTGAGATGGTTTAATATTCTTACTGTGATTTGGTGTCAAAATGTAGAAGAGGCAAATACAACAGGAAAATTAAAATTAAAAACTTCTTAAAAAGTGCTACATAGTTTAATAATTCCTTCTTGCAGTTTGTGCAGGGGGTTCTTTGCAACAATCATCAAAAATTTGCTAAGGAGGAGGGGAGGGGCGAGGAAGAGGAAGAAGAAGAGAAGACGCTGGGGCTGCTCCTGGATGGACATGGCCAGTTACAGCAGTGCCACCACACAGCACAGTTAAGCCCCTCAGCTGTGGGCGAGCACCACAGGGAAAGTGGTGAAGGAAATTTATTAGAAACAGCCCTATGAAACTGTGAGCCACCCCCAGTTGCCCCCCACTGCACAGATTTCATGGGGGACCCCCTGCTGGAGTAGGTAGGTATTTCCTGAGGGGGCTGTGGCCTGCGGAGCACAGAGAAACACTCCAAGGTAGTTTCTCGGAGTCCTCTCAAATGCTTCTTGTCTAAATCACAGGCATGATTTAGCTCTATGAAAGCAGAACACTTCAGACTGAGAGACTTACTAATTTAAAAAAAAAAAAA
>VZTU01035076.1:0-11035 GCA_013400835.1 Zapornia atra
AGTGATACTTTTCAGTGGAATCTCTGCAGTATAGCTACTAGTAGAGGACCACAAGCAAAAGGGATAAAATAATTTTCATTCAATATTTCTTAGCAGTTTGTTTCTTTTTCTTTTCAGAGAAGCTAGATTATTTTTAATAGAGAAGTATAGAAATACAGTGCAAATTTGAAATGAAATTAATAGACAAGCAAAATGGAATTACTGATGAAAACCACATAAGCGTTAGTGTGGCACATTAACAAATCTGGCTTAGAACTTCATGCTAGCACTGGCTTATTAGAACACCTCATGAGATATACACAGAAAACTGATGGATGGATTGCTGAGCACATCCAGAACTCCACATGCAAGAAAGGGTATGGACTCAGTTTCTCAGATAGAAATATTTTATAGTTATGTTGTAATTGATATCTTGTTGCTGTGTAAGTGTTCCCTAAAATCTGTGCACAAAACAGACTCACAAGACTTCCATTATTTATTTGAAGGACCCTTCCAACAGGATTTGAAGGCTTAAAAAAATCCACTAGAATTTTTTTTTTAGTTTATAATAATGGTTAGAGACATAAATATGATTATTAGCCATACACTGTATAAGAGTCAGTCCCTTTGCCAAAGACCTCTCTAACTAGAGAAGATAAACTGCTGGAAAAGATACAAAGGAGAGAACTTTCCTGAGGTTACAAGGCAAACTAATGGCAAAAATCTCAAAATATGTCTTGAGCCACCTGAATGCCACCATTTTCTCTTTGTTTCTCTATTCAAAGTTCTTGTATGCTATAGAAATATTTCTAGCCTTGATTAAACCCCTCTCTTATAATTGTGAACCAATCAGTGCAGAATTCAGCTGTTTCTTTTACAAGAGCACAAAAGACTAGCAATATGGGAGATCAACAAAGATGCTTCCAAGAACTGACAGGGTGATCATTTACTTACTCCTAGTCACTGACAGATCTGACTGGTAGAACCTCTTGCAGCTTCTGTCTGTATTGCAGGAACAGAGATCAGAAGAAATACTCTTCCCCAGCTCACCACAACTCTTGGATACGTTTCTCTTGGTGAATGCTGTGTGAGGAAATGTTAGATAGGGGCACTAAGACGACAAGCAGAAAAATGAAATTCCCAAAAAGTAAAACCCAAGAGTCCGCGCTCCTACAGAAAGAGCTCCTTATTGTTTATAACAAAATCTCCTTTTTGCTGTCCAAGTGATAACAAATATATAATAGATAATATTCACAGAAGTTAAAGGATAAAATAATTTGTAAAAATCTCTTTACCATAAGAAAGTTTCTCAAGTGGCACACTGAATGGCTTTAAAATGCCATTATTATCCACATTAGTTTCCATCCTCCAAGCTCCTGCAACATTAAAACCCACACTCCCAAGACACTGATGCTGAAACATTCTTTTGGTCAGTTGAAAGACAGTGTTTATTTTCTTTCCCTTACACACACAAGCATACAGACACACATACACAAAGGCAGCATGGTCACGTATGCCATATTTATGTGGGATGCTTAGGAAGGGTTTTCCGGCTGGCCATGCATATTCCAAGTAAAAGAGAGATTCTTTCTGTTGCTAAGACTCAAGAATCTTTTCTAATTATTTAATATCATCAAAGGGAAAAATATATTACCAGTAGAATTCTATCTTGTATGTCCTGATAATAGGAAACAAATGGACAGAAGCGAAGTATCTTGGTATTATGCCAGCATGAATATTCAAAGAAAACACTGACTTCCTCGTGGTAGGAGCACAGAAGTCACTGCTTACATTAGAGAATCCAAACACATTCTGTCAGACACTGTTGTTAAGAGATTGCATCCTTTATGCATGGATATTTTAAGCTTGGTACCGTGCTGGCATTGTTGGAATATGAACTTTTTGCTTAGCAACACCTTCTGGTAGCTTCCCTGTCAGCAGCGCTGGACTTACTGTTTCAGCCTATCTTTCACCATAATCCTACCAAAGATTTGAGGTTTCTGCTTTGACTCCACAAGCAGGATGCTAAGTGTGGTTCAACATGATAGATACTGTGTTACACAGAACTTTCTTTTGTCCTTGTGAAATAAAGGTACAGTCAAAATCATTGCACAGGGATTACAAGTAAGTATTTTTTTCCTACAAATATAATCCCTGAGAATACCTCCTGATACAGCAGGACGTAACTTCATGCCATCTGTTTAATATTTTCTGTGTACTTGCTTCATATTCTCCCTCTGTGATTCTAGGAAATAGGCCTTGTTATCCCTGCCTACACAATTTTTTCCTCTCTTTGAGGAAGGAGAAAAAAGATCATGGTTAGGTTGTGGGGTTTTTTCCTCTCAATTCAAGCAAGTAATTAACTATCCTAAAATTAAATGATAATGGGACATGAATGCATTGCAATCATACAAATTATCTTGAGTCTGACAAGACAAAAACTAATCTTTTATGAACATATACAGCAATTTCCATAATACCAAAAATTACTCAAAAGTTATATAGATAAATTATGCAAATATCACAGTTTCCAACATTAAAAAAACCAAACTTCCACATCCATTTCCCAGTGCACCCTATTAAGATACTGAAATCAAAAGAATTACCTTTTATTTTGCAGGTAAATAGTAAGCAGAACTCAGGAAGCAGCCTCCCAATTCATTAGAAGTAGATTCAAGGAAGCATTTTTTAATTAGTCTCTAAAAACAAAAGCATTACAATTATATTAAAGAGTACTAACATTGCAATGTGGGTCAAACTCATAATAAGCATAAAATCATAAAAAACATTTCAAAAAAATAAAAAGAATTTTTGAATAGGTACCAGTTGTGAAACAACTCACCCATGTAGGACAGGGAGATCTGCTTTGTTGTTACCCAACTGTATCAATTTCTGTGCATTGAAAAGAGTGACTGTACCTAAAGTAAAAACATTTTTGAACCAATGAAGACAGGCTGAGAAAGTTGGGGTTGTTCAGCCTAGAAAAGAGAAGGCTCTAGGGAGAATAAATAAATATTAAATCACCTGTAGTAGTACTTCTGAAAAGTAACTTGCTGGATTACAGAAGACTTTTCAGGTGTCCCCATCAACACATTGAAAGGTACATTAAAGATTTCTTTTGAGATGGCTAGGACAAAAAAATTAACACTGTTTACTTAGTTTGCATTTGTCTAATTAATATACTTCAGCTTTTCATTCATTAAATGTAAAGCTCTTGGATGAAGCTGTTTGCCAGCTAGTTATGCAGATTGATTCAATCCTGGGAAACCAGGATCTTTTTAGGGTTGTTCTAATAAATGCATTTGAGTCATCAGCATTCAAGAGAATCACAGAATGGTTTGGGTTGGAAGGGACCTCAAAGACCATTCAATTCCAATCCCCTGCCATGGGCAGGGACACCCCCCCACCAGCCTAAGGTGCCCAAAGCCCCATACAACCTGGCCTTGAACACTGCCAGGGATCCAGGGACAGCCGCAGCTTCTCTGGGCACCCTGTGCCAGGGCCTCACCACCCTCACAGAGAAGAATTTTTTCCTTTTATCTAACATAAATCTACTCTCTCTCAGTTTAAAGTCATTACCCCTCATCCTATCACTACAGGCCCTTGTAACAGTTAGTCTCCACCTTTCTTACAGGCCCCCTTTAGGTATATCGAAGAGTTATTTCTGCTAGTTTTTTTTTCTTCTTCTTTTTTTAATCTAGTGTAAGAATTTACAATTACAGAACACTTGAGTATTTCAGGCAATTAAACATGAACCTTACTTTTAATAGCTGTCAATAGACAGGCAGATGTGATGCTCAAACATGGTTTCAATGTCTGGAGTACAGTAAGTAAGTCAGACTCAATCTGCCATAATAAGTAACTTTATTGCTGCCTAAAGGCTTTTGGGATCTTAATATGGAGCAGATGTTGAGGACTTCCCTAGTAATTATGGAAAGAACTAATTCAGTTCTCCCCAACAGATATGCATTATGTGATCTGCTTTATTTAATTTGTGGCTACTTGACCTATTTATCCACCCTTTTCACAAACTTGCCACGTTCACTACCTTTTCAACAAAACATTAAACAGACAACATCTGTATATATACAGATGTAAATATATTGATATAAATATACATATATATTTTACCTATATTGATAAACAGGATTGTTCACTTGCCTGAAGTCAAGCACCAGTGGAAAAATGGAAGAATCAGATGTTCACCCAAATCTCTTCTAAGAAATCAATAAAGTGCCTGAAGAAAGTCTAGCTTTGGTCACACTGAACTTCCTAACCACAGTGAAGATACTCACCACCTAGGAAAGGAAAGGTACATGGAGACAAAACTGACAACTGAGTAAAGAAGTGTAAAAATGTCTCAACTCAGAGTGAGGGTTTATTAGGGAGATGAGTCAGTCTTAAAGAAAAAAGTTAAAACATCAAGAAACAGTGAAACAGCATGTGGGAAATGACAACCAGCCAGCATCAGCCAAATTAACACAGAAAATTCAAAATGTGCCCAGCAAGCTCCATTTGAGAGCTAACTGGCAGGCACAATCCTCAGCAAGAACAATGGTTCTAGGCAAAACATGAGTTACTGTAACATCTCATCAATACAAAGCAGCATAGCATAGATTACCTGCCAAACTCAAACCAACTATTCCATTAATAAGAAGAGAACAGGATTATGGACAAGGTCATGGGGTCATAACAGACTTGGAAACATTTTTAGTTGAGCCATTTGCAAGAAGAAGCATCAAAAATAGAAAAAATCCAGTGTCTTTTTACCTACATCTGTTGGACAAGGGATCTGATTTTTACTCTTGTCAGAGTAACTTGGAGTAAGTGTTACTAATGTTCTAGAGGAACATTGCATAGGATCCTGAGCTTTGTAAAAATGCCACTAAGGTTGCTTCATCAAAAGTAAGTTTTCTGATGATTTTTACATGTGTGGATCTTCGGTTATAAAATCAGATGAAGTGGCACATCCCTTCTTAGAGACTGGACAACAAGTTACAGGGTGTCAGCAGATAAAGTCACACCCTGATTCCTTAATGACAACAATCAGTGACCTGCCAGCACCTTTAACAAGGCCTTGACACAAAACTCTCTTTACCCTCAACTACTATAAATGACACCAAATGCATGAACTTGACAGAAAATGTGAATTGAGGAGTCTGTTTATTTCCATTTAACACACATTCATTGTTATTTATAGGATTTTAGAAGCAAGTTGGTAACTTTGTGAAATGTATGGAGTTTGTAATTATTTTTAATTAATGGAGATCAAAGACCTGAAGGAACGGATACTATTATTTATAAGTTCAATAGAAAATGTGTGAAGACATATACAAGACTAAAATGCCAGATCAGATTTCATTTGATTTACAGAGTCTTTACTTGCTCCTTTTAGTACTATGCAATATAACTGATAAAACAAATTTGCAAGCTTTACTCAGTCTTTATTTTTATAAGTGAAAACATTATTTGGCACACTATTCTTCCAAATGATTTTTTTCTTCAGACAATAAGCAATGAAATGCTAATAATATTTTAATATTTTTTAAGTTTTCAATAGCAAATATTTAAAACATATAATCTTGAATAGATATGTTCTATCATATTTGGAAATACAAAGTCTTCCTAGACTATGGAAGAGAACTGTAGCTTTAAAATTTCCATCTGAACCAGGATATAATGAAACTGTTATTTTTACCATATGTTAAGGTTTATTAATCTGTTGTTCACTGAGAATGATTATTTCATATAAAACCAGGTAAAATTTCGTGTCAGGCACTTGCCCACCATCCAACAGCCTTTCATTGTTTGGAATGAAAATACATTACATTACAACCAGCTTATCTCTGGTACATATCAGTAGCAATAAATAGTGTAATCTAACAGTAAAATAACATTCATTACAGACTTAGTATCTGTGCTTTAATTATTGGAAAAAACCTGTAGTAAAATTTACACTCACATATACTGATGACACTATAGTGCTACTTCTAATTTTCTGCTACAAAGTTGTGAGACATATCAGCTCATATCTGTTAACACTCCACATCAGTTTTGTTCACATTGCAAAATTTCTCTTACATACGCACTGCTTCAGAGTTCATATGAAGAGTCAAAATAAATTTACTCCAGTGCTTGATATGAGAACTACTTATTCTTTAAATTGTTTAGCAGTGACCTGGCTGAAACTGTTTCACAAGGATCTCCTAAATGGACAAATATGAGGTTACTTCAGTTATTCATGCTCAAGTCTTTCTTGACCCTGAAAAGGCCTTTGCTGCTAACCCCCTACCATTATTATAATAATCTCTTTCTGTGAAAAAATCAAACAATATTTTTGTGCTTTTTCCATGTTGCTGTCTTTGCAGCCAAACAAAATGTGCCATTTCACCAAATTCAGCATTATTTGGTTTTAGCTTAGCGCTAATGTTAGATACATTCATTTACCAACATCAAGACTTCTAACATTGAACCTGGCAAATGTGCAAGAGCTACCTGAGATCAAAAACTTCCACTGTTTGGGCAGCCACCTTTGCTCCCTCCTACATGGAAAGAGAGTCCCGTATTCCAGTTGGAGTACTCCAGTTTGCACTGGAGTGCTGATGCACAGTTCTACGTGATCACACTTACCACTCCACTATCAGCTCTCATCTATACTCTGGCTGCCCCGTTAACTGCTTCATTTCTGTTTCATGGTCAAAAGCTCTTCTGAGCTCCAAAGCGTACAGATACCTTTAGTTTCCTCTGAACTGCTTTGACGCTTTAACTTGCCATAAAACACCCGAACCCTAGGGATGATCCACTTTCTTGTTCTGCCATTTGGCAGCCAAATCCATCATGCTGTTTATAGATAGATGCCTTTGGTTGACAATGGGATGAAGGACAACGCTACCACGTATAGAAAAGGTTAATTTCATAAACAACGAAAGGATCAGATATGGCCAGATGTGTGATTCAGATATGAAGGACTTCTCTGTATATGAATTGTATGGGGTCGGAGCACATTGCATTTAGAGATTGCATGGAGATTGCTTTAGCTTGGGAAAATCTGCAAATGACAGCAATAGCATAGTATTAGTTTCTCTGATCATGTCCAAGATCAAAAGCAGCCACTTCAGCAATCTTCCATACTACCATTATAAGGGAAGTGAGTTATTACTCTGTATGCTGCTTGAAGACATAAAAATCCATTAAGGCAATTTTATTAATCATGTAGGACAGAAAACGCAAAATTGTAACATAACTTTAGTTCAGCTACGAAGCCAAATCATACTAAATTCCAAAGATGCTCATCAAGTATTTTGATGGTAGGTAACGAAACAAAAGTAAGATCAACAGTTGGGACAAAAAATCCCAAGCTTCTTAATATTTTATGCTAATGTATTGAAATTGATTAAAAGGAGTGGTTTATTTTAATTGCCATTGATATTACATATGCATAGAATATTTTAGCAAGGATTATATTATGAAGTCAGTTACCTACCTGCTGTACATGAAGTGTTTGTTCAGCTCCATTAATTTACAGATTAAAAACCTTTCAAAATCTACAAACACAAAAATAGGGTGGGTTTGTAATGTTGGGCATTTTAAACAGATGAATTGTGCTTTTTTTTCCTCTCTTGATCATAAAGGAAATGATGGAAAATGTATTGCCATGTTGAATTTAAACCCTGTGAAAGGGGAACACAGACTCAATTTATTACATTGTGCTTTTACTTTATTGTGCAGGTGGACTCAATAAATTAGAACGCTCATTAAATTGAATGGAACTTGTGGCATCATCTAGATTCAGGCTTTCAGCCAAATTCTACCCTTCTGTAAAGGTCCCCATGGAGGTTTAGCTTCAGAGGATGTTCATATGGTTCAAACAGGGCACAGAAATGCTCAACATATGGTTGAGCCAAGGTCAACTGTACGAGGTTCAACAAGGCTCAGTGCTGAGTACTGCACCTGGGTCACAACCACCCCAGGCAATGCTACAGGCTTGGGGAAGAGCAGCTGTAAAGCTGCATGGCAGAAAAGGAACTGGGAGTGTTGGTTGACAGCCGTCTGAACATGAGCCAGCAGTGTACCCAGATGGCCAAGTTGGCCAACAGCATCCTGGCTTGTGTCAGAACAGTGAGGCCAGCAGGAATAGGGAAGTGATTGTGCCCCTGTGCTCAGTTCTGGTTAGGCTGTACCCCAAATACTGTGTTTGGTTTTGGGCCACTCAGTACAAAAAGGACATTGAGGTGCTGGAGTGTGCTCAAAGAAGGGCAACAAAGCTGGTAATCAGTCTGGAGAACAAGTCTTATGTAGAGTGACTGAGAAAACTGGGATTGTTTAGTCTGCAGGAGTCTGAGAAGAGACTTTTCGCTCTACAACCACCTCACAGAGGTTGTATTGAGGTGGGTGTTGGTCACTTCTTCCAGGTAGCTGGTGAAAGGACAAGAGGAAATGGCCTCAAATTCCATCAGGGGAGGTTTAGATTGGATGTTAGGACAAATTTCTTCACCAAGGGAGTGTTGAGGCATTGGAACAGGCTGCACAGAGAAGTGGTGGAGTCACCATCCCTGGAGGTGTTCAAAAAACATGTAGACATGGCACTTCAGGACATGGTTTAGTAGACATGGTGGTGTTAGGCTGATGGTTGGACTCGCTCTTAGAGGTCTATTTCAATCTTAAAGATTCTGATACTATGATAACTTTAGAAACACCAGCAAATCCCACTGTTTTGGTGTACAGCTCATTTTTGGGTATCACACAGATGGTATTGATTCTGTGCCAAGAAGATGAAACAATAATCACTTCCTATCTCTGTGTCAATTTGGCTTAGTGCAGGAACTCAAGTTTGCAAGGGAAATACAATGATGTTACCACTTAATTATCTGTTTTGTCAACAGCATGCATCACAGAGACCTAAGAAGTAGTATTTGTGGGTCAAAAAACTTTTCTTATTAGACACAGATGCCTAAGCCTCTGAAGTGTACAGAGGTGTGACAAGACAGGGGAGACATGAGAATCTATGAATCTATGAAACAGGTACAACCAGATCCCACTTTCTTACAGCTTCCGGAATTCAAGGGTTTTCCTTCTGCAGACTTCATAAGCGATAGCAATCTCCTTTCCCGGGCCTGACTTGTACTACCTGGGCACAGGCCATCTGCTGGCTCATGAACTCACAGAATAAACAGGTTTCCACTGCATTGTCAGCCGTCCACCTAAGGATGGGAAGAGCTATCTAAAAGTTGTTTCTTTTGCTGCTTTTTAAAAGGATAACACATAGGTGATTTAATAGTTTCAGACCACTATCCAAAAACATCTCACAAAAAAACCCTCACTATATCATTTTAGGAAGTCACAGATCTACCTGCATCCAAACTAAATCTATCTCCCAGAAAGGGCATATCCCTAAGTTCTTTCACTTCTTTAACAAAAAAGCCAAGATTTTTAAAGCTTATTACTTCCCTGTATTTTTTGGCTCAATTACCTTATTTCTAAATTGATTCTGTAACAAAACCAAGGTACTACATGTTTCTTTTGCTCTGAATGATATCTTTTCCCCTTTTTGGAGAGTCAATCCATGTAGGAGCATGCTGTGATCACAAATGATTTTTTCTTCCACTGCTATAACTATTAGGGTTAATGATTTTCTGTTATTAACCTTGTGACTGTATCAACTTCAGAAGAACGATGATGGATAAACCACTAAGATCCAAGACAAATGCTGTGACCTAGTCACATTAACAAATACAACATTTTAGGAAAAAAAAAACCCAACAACGAACAACCCAACTCAAAAAGGAAACCACTTCTTTTCCCCCTTTCATAAAATCTCCACAGTCTCCAGGATTTTAGTGAGTTGTCTTTTCCAAATTCAGAGTCAATTTTCACATTAAATGTAGGTTTTAGGCCTTTCCAAAGATTTAGTTGTGCACTGGACCCACAACCTAAACCAACATACCAACTGCTTACACATACACTCGTATTTTATTTTCTACATAGAAAACACTACAAAACAATGCAGTTAATCATGCAATTCTAATACATACTAACCTGTACTGAGTCCTCCATTATAATCTTGAAATTAACAGCTCAATTATGTGATATAGCAGGCACTTTTTTTCTAGCTTTTTATTTTTTTTTTAAACCCTAGTCAGAAACCAGATACCCCCAAAGCTCCTCAGCTAGTCAGAGTAGAAAACATATACAAGGCTTAGGGGACGAAATAATAGCAGGGAGAGATCCTTCACCAATTACCAACATGAGCAAAGCAGACTCAACATGGAATAAAATGCATCTCAATTATTACCAAATCAAATCAGAGTAGGATAATGAGAAATAAGACCAAATCTTAAACCACCACCCCCACACCACCTTCTTCCCAGGCTCACCTTTATTCCTGTTTTCTCTACTTCCTCCTGAGTGGCACATGAGAACTGGGAACAGGGATTGCAGTCCGTTTGTCACACATTGTGTCCGCTGCTCCTTTCACCTGAGGGGGATGTGTCCTTGCACTTTATCCCTGTTCTAGCGTCCCTCTCACAGGACACAATCTCCATGAACTTCTCCAATGCGAGTGCTTCCCATGCAGGCTTCAGCTCTACACAAACTGCCCCAGCATGGCTGCCATGGGGTGCACACCTTCAGAACAGGCTGTTCCAACACAGTACCCCCCATGGGGTCACAATTCCCACCAGCAAACTGCTCCCGTGTGGGCTCCTCTCTCCACAGACTCCAGTGCAGGCTTTTCACACGTCACAGCCTCCTTCAGGTGTCTCCACCTGCTCTACCACGAGGTCCTCCACATGCTGCAGATGGAATCCTTACTCCCCAGTATCTTCCAAAGGGTGCAAGGAGACAGCCTTCTTCACCATAGTCTTCTCCACAGTCTGCAAGGGAATCTCTGCTCTGGCACGTGGAGCACCTCCTCCTCCCCCTCTTTCTTCACTGGCCTTGGTGTCTGCAGAGTTTCTTACATCTTCTCACTCCTTTCTCTGGTGGCAAAAAGCTGCGAGTTGTGGGGTTTTTTTTCCTTCTTAAAGGTGTTATCACATCACTGATTGGCTTGGCCTTG
>VZTU01035079.1:0-13376 GCA_013400835.1 Zapornia atra
GGCCGCCGAGCGGCAGATAGCGCCACGCGGCCTTGTCCCCGCACCACGCCTCGCTCACACGTCTCACCATCCCCTCCTTGTGTGTTGGGGATCCAAGGGGTTCCCAGGGGGTCTGGGGGGGTTCCCAGGGGATCCAGGGGGGTTCCCAGGGGATCCAGCTCCTCCGGAGGGTGACACAGGCGACATGCGTTGGGGCTGACACCCTCCCTGTGGGGTGGTGGGGGAGGAGGGGTGTCAACACAGCGGCCAGCAAACCCTAGTGTCTTTGGCCCCCCCAATAGCCATGGGGGAAACTGAGGCACGGCCAGGTGCAGGTGGCCCCAAAGCAGGCAGAGAGCGGAACCCAGGTGTCCAGGCCAAGCTGGGCAGCAGGGAGCAGCAGGGACCACGGTTTGTTGTGGAGGAAGCCATGAGAGGTAAAGTCCAACCCAATGTCTTCCCCAGGTGCTGTTCTCAACACTGGGGTGATTCACACCCATACACTCATCTGAGAAAAGGGAAATCATCCCCAAAAATGGGTGAAAGTTCACGGCCAGCACCGACACCTGGACTTCGCTCACCAGGCCCGGGCCCCTCTTGTCCCACTCAGCAGAGGAGGACAAAAACATTTGGCTAATGAGTGACGGAGCGGTGCAGGTCCATCCCCGGGGCGGCCCTGCTGTCCTCACCACTGTCCCCAATCAGTGACAGGGGATTTTGCAATCCAGGACGTTATTTCTGTGTGGTTGGAGTTTAAACTTTGCCACTTGGGTCAGGGCACCACAGAGGAGGAGGCTGAGCTCGGGATCTCCCTTGATTCCTGCGCACTGAGGAGGTTCAGAAGATAGGACGGGTCTGTGGGAGTGGGGTCTCACACAGGTATGTCCTCGGCTGCTGGTGTTTTGTGGAGTCTCTCTACCTGAGAGAGCCATCAGGGCTCACTGGAAGAGCTAAGGGTGAAGGACAGGGTGCAATAAAGCCCCTTGTTTGGGCTGTCCAGCCAAAACATCATGGTAGTGACAGTCGTCCCTAAGCCTGGCTTAAAGGACACTTGAGCTGAGGCTTAATAGGTGGGGAAGGGCAGTTGAGTGATGGGTTGGGTGGTTGAGTGGAGTGGGTTGGGTGGTTGGGGGGTTGAGTGGAGTGGGTTGGGTGGTGGATTGGGGGCTTGGGTGGTGGGTTGGTTGATCAACCAAACAGAGAGTAGACTGGGCAGTCAGTTGGTCAGTTGGTTGGGTATTTGGTCGGTCAATCAGTTGGTCGGTTGGCCAACTGGTTGACCACTTGGTCTGTTTCTTGGTCGGTTCATTGACCTGGCTGCTCAACCAGTGGGTCAGTTGGTCAACTGTTTGGTCAGCTGGTCAGTTAGTTGGGTTGTCAGTCAGCTGATGGGTTGGGCAACCGGTCTGTTGGGCCATTGGTTTTCTCTGAGCCCAGGGTCTCGAGCAGCGCTTGGGGTGGCAGCAGCAAAGTGGGGCTGGGTCCCCTCCTCGGGGCTGGCCGGTGGCAGCAGTCTCCTCCCCCTTCACTTGTCACCCAAAATGATTAACCTGATCTTCTGGAGTGGTTGCACACAGGGGACAGGGCTGGATGGAGGAGCTGACTCAGCCCTCAGGTCTGGGTGCTCGGCCTGTTCCTGCACATGCGGGCTCAGGGTGGGTGCCCGTGGGTGCCTCTGGCTGTGAAAATATTGGGAAATTGGGAGTTTCAGGTGCTGGAAGGAGATGGGGGCACCACCACCGCCGTGCCCTGAGACCCTGTGTGTCTGCGCTCTCGCTCCCACACTTGTGCATGGGGCTCTGCCTGCCAACTCCAGCCATGGACACATCCACACGGGCACCCACAGTCCCCCCGCCACGATTCAGGGTGTTCCTGGGGATGGGGAGGGAGGTTTGGGGGGAACAAGCATGGGGACTGGGTTCAGGAGCTGAGCCTGCCTCCTCGCAGCCATGGCCTCCGACGTGGGCAGCCTCGACAGCCTCGACCTGCTGGACCTTCTCTTCGACCGTCAGGACGGGATCCTGCACGGCGTGGAGCTGGGGACGCCGCCGGGCACCTGGCACGAAGATGGGGTGAGTCTGCCAGGCTGGGGGGGGGTCCATCCCCACCTCAGCCCCATCCCCGCACCTCACCTGGGAGCTGGGACCACCCCGTGGCACGGGGAGGCCCTGTGGGCACCCCAGGGTGAGGGGCACCCCATGGTGATGATCGCCTGTGTCCCCACAGCGCGCCCAGGACAGTGAGGACTTCCTCAGCTCCATCCTGGGCTCTGTGGACTCAGCATCGGACTCTCCTGGTTGGTCCCCAGCCACCAGTGATAGTGGGGTCTCTGAGGACCCCCCCTCCGACCAGCTCGACAGCCCCCCCAGGTGCTGTGACCGGGGTCCCAGCAAGGTCCTGTACCCTTACGACAACCCCTGCCGGGCTCTGCCCATCCCGGGGGCAGCTGGGGTCCCACACCCCGAGGTCTCCATCGACCTGGGTGAGCCACAGGGCGAAGGACCAGGCTGGGGACACTGGAGGGACTGGGGGCATGGGGACACTGGGCACCTAAGGGGGTTTGGGGAGGGCGGGTGGGATCTGTTGGGGATAGTGAGAAGATGAGGGAAGTTGGGAGGACTGGAGGGAGCTGGGGAGGCTGGGGAGAACTGGGAGGTCTGGAGGCCCTGGGGGGAAGCTGGCAGGGGAGTTGGGGGAGCTTGGGAACTGGGGTGAACTGGGCAGACTGGTGTTGGTGGGCAAGATTGGAAGAGGTGGCAGGTTGGGGGGGGACTGGGGATGCTGAGAGGGGCAGTGCAGGGTGCTCAAAGGGGAGCTGGGGCAGGACCAAAGGGACAGTTTGGGGACAGAGTCTGGGGCTGCTGGACGTTGGTGGGCGGCAGTAAGTCCCCATAGCCCTGGGGGCATGACTGGGGGGGCGTCCTGCCCTGGGCACAGTGCGGACAGAGGGGACGTGGGCTGGGACAGAGGGGATGTGGGCTGCTGATGGCCCCACTCTCCCCTCACCCAGACATGTGGCACCCCGGCTTCTTCCTGGAGGAGAGCCAGGACCTGCCCGTGGTCTCTGCGCCCGCATCCTGCACCCTCACCGTCAAGGACCTGCTGCTCTCGGGCAGCTCTGATGCTGTGAGTCCCCCCACTCCCCCCACGTGTCCCCCATTCCCATCCCCATCCATCCATGGCCACATGCATGTCCCTTTCCCCACACGCAGTCCCACCCCTGTCCCTTCTCATCCTCGGGGTCCCTGGGGTGGGGGAGGCGTGGGGTGACCCTGCCACCCAGGGCTGTCACCCACCCGTGTCCCCACAGCAGCCACAGGTGCCCAGCTCCCTGCTGAGGCAGAGCCAGGGCCAGTTCCAGGAGCTGGTGCTGACCGAGGACGAGAAGAAGCTTCTGGAAAAGGAGGGGGTGACCCTGCCCACGCAGCTGCCCCTCACCAAGGTGGGTCCCACCCGGCCTGGGGAAGGCAGAGAGTTGGAGTGGAGGGGATATCTCACAGCCCTGCCCCCACCCCTTCCCCTGTGTCCCCCAGTACGAGGAGCGGGTGCTGAAGAAGATCCGGAGGAAGATCAGGAACAAGCAGTCAGCTCAGGAGAGCCGCAAGAAGAAGAAGGAGTACATCGATGGGCTGGAGAGCAGGTACAGCCCTGAGCCCCTGCTCTGGGCACAGCCACACACCAACCCTCACCCCAGGCACCCTGGGGACACCTGGCTGGCTGGTGATGGGTGTGTGACTCCTTGCCAGACCCTCTGGTTGTACCCCCTGACCTTGTGTCCCTCTCCTTGTCCCCAGGATGTCAGCGTGCACGGCCCAGAACCAGGAGCTGCAGAGGAAGGTCCTGCACCTGGAGAAGCAGAACTCGTAGGTGTCACTGGAGCAGGATGGGGACAAGGGTTTGAGGAAGAGGGGATAGGATGAGACTGGAGCTTCCTCCACCTCCAGGCCAGACCTGCTGGGGAGCAGGAGGAGTTTGGAGGTGCCAACGGGCTCTCCCTGTCCCCAGGTCCCTCCTGGAGCAGCTGAAGAAGCTCCAAGCCCTTGTGGTACAGTCAAGCAACAAGGCAGCACAGACGGGAACGTGCATTGCGGTGTGTGGAGCCCCCAAACCCCCCACGGCCTCCCTCCTTGGAGGGAGGGACACTCCGACCCATGGAGATGTGCTGGCAGGGGGGCGGATGGAAGGACGGACAGAGGGATGGATGTGTGCTAAGGCAGAGGGATAATGCCCAGAGGTTGGACAGATGGAGAGAGGGATGGAGGGACACAGCCCTGGGTCTGGCCCCTCTCTGGCAGCCGTGTCCCAAAACCTGGTCTCCCCACTCCACCCCTTCACACGGTGACACCCCTCCTCTGCCCCCAGGTCCTGCTGCTCTCTTTCACACTCATCGTCTTCCCCTCCATCAGCCCCTTCGCCCCCAGCAACGCCAAGGCCGACGGCGACTTCGGACCCGTGCGAGGTGAGGGCCGTGCCGGGGCTGCACCAGGAGCTCAGGGTGCTGAAGCTCAGGGTGCCGGAGCTCAGGGTGCTGGCGCTCAGGGTGTGGGAGCTCAGGGTGCCGGCAGCTCAGGGTGCTGGAGCTCAGGGTACCAGAGCTCAGGATGCCGGAGCTCAGGGTGCTGGCAGCTCAGGGTGCTGGAGCTCAGGGTGCGGGAGCTCAGGGTGCAGGAGCTCAGGGTGCTGGGAGCTCAGGGTACCAGAGCTCAGGGTGCGGGACCTCAGGGTGCGGGACCTCAGGGTGCCAGACCTCAGGGTGCCAGAACTCAGGGTGCTGGGAGCTCAGGGTGCTGGAGCTCAGGGTGTGGGAGCTCAGGGTGCGGGACCTCAGGGTGCAGGACCTCAGGGTGCCAGACCTCAGGGTGCCAGAACTCAGGGTGCCAGAACTCAGGGTGCCAGACCTCAGGGTGCCAGAACTCAGGGTGCGGGACCTCAGGGCGCTGGGAGCTCAGGGTGCGGGAACAGGCCCCGAGCCTCCTTTGCTCTCAGTTTTCTCCAGGTCCCTGCACAACGCAGCCGCCTCCCGCGTGGTTCACACACAGCCCCAAGCCAGGGACGAGAAGCCCCCAGAGCCTCTGTGGCCGGAGCACCTGGGGGAAGCCCCCGAGACCCTGCACGAAGCCTTTGGTGGCCGCACGTTCACCCCACGGCCGGACAAAGTGCCCCCCCACAACAACACAGAGCCACTGGCCTCAGAGGGGCTGAGCCACAGGGATGGGGACAGAGCTGATGTCATGTCTGGGGACAGCACCGCACCGCACCCCGGCCTGGCATCGCTGGCTTGGAGCCAGGCTGACCACGGCAGGCCCACGGTGCTGGAGCCGGCCGAGGAGCTTTGAGCAGCACCCAGGGACCAGGGGGGATGCGACGGGGTGGCTCAGCACCTCATCCCCTACGGGACACGCCCTCGGGGTGGCACCCCCAGGATCTGCCTCCAGACGCAGGCAGATGCTGGATCCACTTGGCTTTGCTTGTATCTGCGAACTGGAAAGAGGGGACTGGTTCCCGTTGGCCTTACTGGGAGGGAAAGGGTTGCTCCTGCTCCCTGGGCGCAGCAGGAGTTGCAGAAGGGATGCAGGTCGCTCAGGATGAGGGTGAGGAGCTGGAGGGGCCCTGGCTGGTTGGCTAGTGATGTTCTACATCTTGGTTTTGGTCTTTTTTTGATTATTTTTTTTTTTAAGTTTTATTTTCATCTCTAAATAAATGGTATTTTGGAAAAAAACCCACTTGTTTTAATCAGTTATAGAGTGAGCCAAAAAGTTTGAAGGGGCTTTGGGCCAGGGCTACCTTGAGCCCAGCAGCCAGGAGGCAACAGGGCCCTACAGAGCTGGGACACACAGCCAGCTCAGGCTGCCCTGGGAGCACCATCCCACAGCTCCCAGCCCTGCTCTGGGCCAGTCCCACTTCCCTTCCACTCCCCCAGCGATCCCCTCATGCCTCCCTCCCAGCATCCTTGTCCCTCCACAGCCTGTTGGATCCCACAACCATCTCCTCACAGAGAAGGAATTCAATGCTTGGTCCATTTCAAGCAGGGAACACCCTTCCCAGGCCGGAGGGCTCAGCTGCTCCTGCCACATGCCATCCAAGTGGATTTAATACTCACATAAAAAAAGGGACAATGGGCAAGGGTATAAAAAAAAGTCGGTAGGAAAAGCGGCACGGACAAGTGTCTGGACAGACAGGGAACAGTCTGGGTCAGGTGAGGATGGGCTCCACCTTCATCTTCTTCACTGGTGTTGGCCCTGTGTCCGGGCTGGGACACTCCTGCTTCAGACTGTCACGGTGTTCCACCAACGTGGTCCCAAGGTCAGGGCAGAGCCCCCCCGTGCCGTTGTGTTGGGAGAGGGGCTCCTCCTTCAGCAGCCCACGAGCTCCAGGGTCGAATTTGAAGAGCTGTTCGGGCTTGGGGAGCTCGGTGCTTTCCACTACCACTGGGCCTGCCCACTCTGGGACCTCCAGCCCCAAGTGCTTCATCAGCTTCGTCATGACATCATCGACATAGGCGTGGATGCGAAGGTCAGCCTGCCTGTCCTGGGATGAACGAGGGCAAGCACAGTGTTAGGGGACAAACACAGCCTGTGGGGACAAACCTCTCCTCCCAGGGAGCACGTGGGGACAGGGCTGGGGGATGGCTCAGCCACACGTGGGCTCCGGTGCTCCTGGGCCTGAGACATCAGCCCTGGTGGAACAGGAACTGAGACCTGACCCCATCTGGCACCGCTCCCTGGCCACACCGCAGGTTTCCAGGGCTCCATCAGGGAGTGGGCAGACACACCTCAAAACACAGCCCAGAGACTGGGGCATGGGGGCAGAGCCAGGCTGGTGAGCCCTGGTCAGACTGGGGCAGGGAGCTCTAATGACACCCCAGAAACCTGTGACCTCTCGTTACTCAAAAGACAATTAGGGTGCTAAACCCAAGGCTGAACATGAACCCCTTGGCATGGGTTAGGTGTGGCCAGTAGGTCCAGGGAGGGGATTGTGCCCCTGGACTGGGCACTGGGGAGGCTGCAGCTTGAGTGCTGGGTCCAGTGCTGGGCTCCGGCCCATCAGAAGGACATGGAGGTGCTGGAGCGAGTCCAGAGAAGGGCAGCCAGGAAGGGGCTGGAGGGCAAATCCTCTGAGGGCAAATCCTTTGAGGGACATGGTTTAGTGGGAGCTAGTAGTAATAGGTGAATGGTTGGACTGGATGATCTTTTAGGTCTTTTCCAACCTTGATAATTCTGTGATTCTGTGATTCTGTGAGCAGCTGAGGGAGCTGGGGGTGTTCAGCCTGGAGAAGAGGAGGCTGAGGGGAGACCTTCTCCCCACCTCCCCTGCCCTGCCAGGAGGGTGCAGAGAGGTGGGGGATGGTCTCTTCAGCCAGGGGACAGGAGATGGGACAAGGGGCAATGGGCTCAAGCTGCCCCAGGACAGGGTCAGAGCAGATGGGAGGGCAAAGTTCTTCCCTGGCAGAGTTGTGGGGCTGTGGCACAGGCTGCCCAGGGAGGGGCTGAGTCACCCACCCTGGGTGTGTTTAACACTGCCTAGGAGGGGACAACATGTGGGGACAACCTGCAATGGGGCTGGAACAAGTGACACAAGAGGAGAGGAGCAGTGCAGAGCCAACCCCTCTGAGCGTGGAGCAGCGAGGCCACCCTCACTCACGTGTTTGGTTGCTTGTAGGTTGACTATGACCAACTTCCCTCCTCTCTTCTTCGTGATGAGCGGGAGGTTGCCACTGGGTTTGATCTGCAGAGAAGTCCCCAGCGTGATGGAGAGGTCAGCTTTCCTGCAAGGAGGAGACAAATCATCCAGGGCAGGGAAAAAGCTGTGGCTGTTTGCAGGCTGCTTCTCCTGCCCTGCTCCAGTGGGGACTCTACAAGCTCCCTCAAGCAAAGCTGTGGCCAGGGTTTGCAGTGGTTTCTCAGCTGCTTTCTGGGGAGGGGGCTGGGTGTTGCTGTGCTGGGGGTACACCCACAGGGTCGTGGAGCACAAAACACAATGAACAAAGCTGGGCAGGGTTAGCCCAAGGGCTGCCATGGTGTAGGCAGAGGATGGGGAGCCCAGGCAGGCTCCCAGGGCACCCACACACAAGCACAGTACCTGCAGGCTTCATCTGCCAGCGTGAGGTCGCGGTCGGGCAGGGAATCTTCCCAGTCCAGAATGGTGTCTCTTAACTTCCCTCTAGAAAACACAGGCAGGGATCACAGTTTTCCCAGAGCAGGCAGCAGAGCTGCCCTGGGAGAGGGGACAGGGACCAAATCCTGGCCCACCCTCCCTGGCCTAGCACTGTGAAGGGATAGAGAGAGCTCAGACAAGCCGAGGGGATTCAGCAGCAGGTGAGGGAAGGCACTGAATTCATCTGCATGAAGGACTTTGGGCTGATGCTGCAATGCCACCAAAGCCCCAGCTGTTTTGCTGTCCCAGTTCAGAGCTGGTACGTGCCTTTCACTCCCCAGCACCAGAGATGAGCCAGCAGAACCCTGCCCCACCGCCCAGCACCCCTGGCTCTGCTGTGCTGACTCTGCAGCCAGCTTGGATGAGAAAAGGAGCTGGGCTGGGCCTGGCACAGCAGCACGGGGGGTGTGTGGAACGTGTAGGATGCCAGATCACCTCAGGGGACCTCCAGCTGCAGAGCTGGAAACACTACCTATGCTTTTCTTCTGAAGGCAAGCAGCTCCAGGGCAGCACAGGGGCTGGGAGCTGCTGAAGGGGAGGGGAAGGGGGTCTCCACAGCTGCCATCCCATGGCCCAGCACCCAGACACGCTCAGATTAACAGCGTGGGGAGATGTCCCTACCTCAAGGAAGCCTCCAGGGATTCTCTCTACACCCTCTGCTTCCCCCAAGCCAGAGGGATTGTTGGCCCAGGCTGGCATAGCCATGAGAAACTCGGGGTGAAGGGGTCCCTGTCACCCCATGTGCCCCAGGGAGGCCCCATCCATGGTCCCAGCAGACGTACCTGCAGGCCCGCAGCCCCCGGGCTTTGGTGACGCTGCACAGCCGGCCCGTGGGCTTCAGCCCCATGCTGCCCACCACCGTGTCCCGCACGTACTGCCTGCAAGAGCGACAGGGGGGGAGCTGGCACCCCTTGGGAATCCCCCTCCCCTCAATCCCCCAAATAAAGCAAACCTCAGAGCCCAGACCCCACGCTGGAGGAGGCAGAGCCACGGGCAGTGAGCAGCTTCGCCCTTTCTCTCATCACGTTGGTGATTCGGTTCAGGCTTCAGGCAAGACAGATCTGCCTGTGACCCCCTCCCTGTGCTAGGGACCTCCCAGCCAGCCAGCCCCACAGCATGTGCAGGGTCTCCATCGTTCTTGGGGGGCAGCAACAAAGCCCCCCCACCCTCCTGACCCCCTCCCCAGGCCGAGGGCTCACGTACTTGCCGCACTTCACACACTCTTCCACAAACATGTTCCCGTGGAGCTCAGCCAGCTTGTCCCTGCAGGGAGAAGAGCAGAGCTGAGCTGGGCAAGGGTGGAAAGCCCTGGGCTGACAGGGATTGCTTCCCAAAGCCCCCCTCCTCAGTGGGGAGCCTTGAATCTCAAGGGCTTCCAGCTCCATCAGGTGATATGGGGTGGAAAGGACCCTCTGCTGTGGCCTGGGGACAGTGGCCCAGCGCAGTGGTGGCACTGGGGGGGGTTCTTTAGTAGGCACGGAGAAACATGTCCACATCAAGGCAAAGCACCAGCATCAGGAAGGCTCTGGGGGACCCACAAAATGACCTGGCCTCGCTGCAGGGAGGCAGCTGGCCCAGCAGAGATGCCTGTTGGTCCATCCACCCAGCGTGGGGGCTTCCCATGGGGGAGCTGGAGCAGAGCTGCCCCTCTCACGGCGGGGGGGCAGCTGAGATCAGGCCCTGCTGAGAGGCTACGAAAATGCCATGGTCACCACAGTGGGGACTAAGGGGAGGGACAGCAGAAGGGACAGCACGTCCTGGCTTTTTAACTGCTTCCATCCACAGCACCAATTCTAAGCCCAGTTCTGACCCAGCCTGAAACCCCTGGGTCTTTGCTTCGCTCAGCACTGGGGGTTTCTCACTGTCCTTGCAGCATCCCAGCCCTTCGCTGCTCCTTTTGCCTAAAACTCCTCTCAAGCTCAGTGCCAACCTCAAGAAGGTAGGCAGAAGCTAGAGGAAAACAAGGCCACACTCTTCCTATACTCCTACAAGCCCCAGAGTGACTGGGAACCTCCCCCAAGGCTGCTGGAGACAGGACTGACTTGATTTCCCCCTTTTTGGCCCCAGTTCAGCGAGGCTTACTTAAGCACATGCTTTGCCTGGGTGGAAGAGCTGTGCTAAACCAGAGCAGGAGCCAGTGGCAGCAGGTTGCTGAGAGCACAGCTGAGTTCAGGTCATTCTTCCCTAGTCCTTTTCCCACAGTTCTTTAGTTTAAAAAAGCAAATGTGGTGCCAGGAGCAGGACCCAGGACTTGGGGCTTTTAATAATAGGAAATAGCCCCAGGAGGCAGCGCTCTGCTCAGGCTGAAGACAATTTCTGAGCCACATCTCCCCCAAGGTCCCACTCATGCTCCTCATTCTCATCCCAAAGTGCCTTCATTTTCTTTTCTTCCTTGAATTCAGCTGCTCTCCATTCCCTTGCCAGGCAGTTCCAAGCACTTGGCCTCACAAGACAATCGCTCACTCATCTCTGAGCACTGGAAATGGGGTTTATGACAGGCTGGGACTTCATGAAGGGAAGAGCCTGTTGCTGTAAGTGCTAATGGAAAGGCAGGTTCCTTTGAGGACATCTTCCAAACAGCCACTGAACTGCTAAATGCACCACAGTCCCCACCCACGCAGGGAGCAGAGAGCTTGTACCCTCAGCTCCTGTATGCTGCAGCTCCCTGCAGAGGGAACAGGGATCAGCAGGATCCCTGAGCTCATCAGTGGGAGAGGAAATCACAGAACCATAGGGGTTGGAAGGGCCCTCCAGAGCCCATGGGGTCCAACCCCCTGCCAAAGCAGGGTCCCTGGGACAGGGCACACAGGGCGGTGTCCAGACGGGGCTGGAATCTCTCCAGAGAAGGAGACTCCACACCCCCTGGGCAGCCTGGCCCAGGGCTCCCTCACCCTCACTGGGAAGAAGTTCTTCCCCACATTGGGGGGGAACTCCCTGTGCTCCAACTTGAGCCCATCACCCCTTGTCCTGTCCCCACAGACACTGAGCAGAGGCTGCCCATGTCCCCCTGGGTCCCACCCTTCAGCTATTGATCCCCACTGATCAGATCCCCTCTCAGTCTCTTCTCCCCAGGCTGAACAGCCCCAGCTCACTCAGCCTTTCCTCCCAGGGGAGATGCTCCAGGCCCTTCAGCATCTCTGTAGCTCCTCTGGACTCTCTCCAGGAGATCCCTGGCTGTTTGATCCCAGGGAGCCCAGCACTGGACACAACACTCCAGGTGGGGCCTGAGCAGGGCAGAGCAGAGGGGGAGGATCCCCTCCTGTGACCTGCTGGCCATGCTCTTTTTAATGCCCCTTCAAGATGTTCTATCCTCCCTCCTGTCCATCCACCCCTCCAGGTTCTGGGGTGGAAGAGAGAGCATCAACTGAGGCTGACTGAATTTCATCACCCACTGAGTTATTCCTGGGACTCCCCTGCTCCGAATTCAAGCTGGTTTATGTGCCCCTTCCCACACCAGCACACCCCAGTTTCAACTCCCAATACCAGTGGGCAGACAGCTTCCAAGTCAGGCTTGGAAAACAAGCCCCAGTGTCAGAGATTTGCTGCTCTTACTTGAGCAGCAAGAACAGCTATGGGGAAAGGCAGGAGGGACCTGGAGAGGGGGCAGAGAGGCAGTACCTTGGGAATCCTGACCGCACGTGAAGACCATCCACATTCTGGCTGACCAGGAATTTCAGGATGCCAACTCTCTGCAGCCCCAGCAGCGCCATGTGAGTCTTGGAGGGTCTGGCATTCTCAAAAGTGGTGTCAAATTTTGGGGAGAGCCCCTTCTCTTCCATAGTCCAGACACCATTGGGCCCCCTGCAGCAGTGGGGACAGAAAGAAAGAGAACTGAGAGCTCAGGATGACAGAAGATAGTTATAAACCCCCCACAGGGCCTATCATAGAATCCCAGACTGGTCTGGGTTGGAAGGGATGCCAGGGATCATAGAGCTCCAACCCCCCTGCCACACTCCAGGCCTGGAGCTACACAAGGTAGATCATGCTATCAACAGAGCATGAGCCAGGCACTCCTAAATGAAGGTCCTGGATCACCATCGTTGGTGTGATCAAAGCCCACATCAGCCTTCTGTGGGTACAGCTCAACATCAAATGGGTGTGCAACAGGGAAAGGGTATTCTGAGCTGGATCCAGGACCAGGCAGGAGGGATGGAATGGGTCTGGCTGGGATGGCAGGAAGCACAGCACAGAGCTTTATGAGATGTGAGATGGACTGGGAGGAGGTGCCATCCTCCCAACCCCTCGCCTGCTGCCCATCATCCTTACCTGAAGTCAGGAATCCCTGAGGCAGTGCTGATTCCAGCCCCTGTGTGAAACACCACGTTGGAGGAACTCCTGATGAGGTCTGCCAGCTCCCTCACCTTCCTCTCCACTTCCTCCGGTGGGTCAAATATCTGAGCAGAAGAGACAAACCATCATGGGAATGGTGAGCTGCAGGGATGGATCCTACACCCCTCCCAGCAGAGAGACCCACCTATCCACAATGAAAACTGCAAGCAGGAAGGATGGCACTACGCTGAGCGGTGTGGTTGACACAAGAGAAAGAAAGCAAGCAATCCCAAGGGATCCTGACAGGCTGGAAAGGTCAGCCTGAGGGTCAGCCTCATGAGGTTCAACACTGCAAAGTGTCTGGTTTTGCACTTGGGCCATAGATACAGACTGGGAGAGGAGCTCCTGGAGAGCAGCCCTGTGAGAAGGACCCGGGAGTTCTGGTGGACAAGGAACTTCACACTAGCCAGCAGTGTGCTCTGGCAGCTGGGAAGGGCGATGGGATCCTGGGCTCCATCAGAAGAGGAGCCTTTCCTCGTAGGGAAGATGCTCCAAACCCTTCATAGCCCTGGATTCTCTCTCCAGGAGATCCCTGGCTGTTTGATCCCAGGGAGCCCAGAACTGGACACAACACTCCAGGTGGGGCCTGCCCAGGGCAGAGCAGAGGGGGAGGATCCCCTCCTGTGACCTGCTGCCCACACTCCTCCTGATGCCCCCAGGATCCCATTGTCTCTCTCAGCCCCCAGGGCACACTGCTGGCTCATGGCCACCCTGTCCCCCCCCAGCACCCCCAGGTCCTTCTCCACAGAGCTCCTCTCCCACAGCTCCCCCCAGCCCGCACCGACACCAGCAGCTTTCCAGCACGGGCGCAGGATTTCGCTTCTGCAAGAGGCTTCCCCAGCCCGGCCTCCTGCGGCCAGCGACGGAGGAGCGGCCCCTGCCTGTCCCCTCACCCCCTCCCCGGCTCAGGACAG
>VZTU01035079.1:45559-61738 GCA_013400835.1 Zapornia atra
CCCAAGAAACCAGTCCATACATTTATGTCATCCAGAGTTCATATCATGATAAAGCAAAGGACCTGAAAATAGATGGCCCATGCCCTGGCAGAGGCAATACAAGGTGTGTTTCCTCTCCTTTGGAGAAGAGGCTTGATCATCCTGAGCCTTGTGATCAAGGTTTACTGGGATGAGCCAAGCAGGACTGTGTTGAGGTGCCTCGCTGGGGTCTTTGGCACAGCGAATTGTAGATCCATTGAATGGTCTGCATGGTAAGGGCCTCAGTGCCCCCCCACCTCCAGTGCCCCCCTACCAGGGGCAGGGACACCCCCACCAGCCCAGGGTGCCCAAAGCCCCATCCAGCCTGGCCTTGAAACCTGCCAGGGATCCAGGGGCAGCCCCAGCTTCTCCGGGCACCCTGTGTCAGGGCCTCCTCCCTCCCCAGGAAGGATTTCTGCCTCCCAGCCCCTCTCCAGCTGCCCTCCTGCAGCTTAAATGACTGTTCATTGCTCATCCACCTGATGAACTGGCCTCTGCCTGTGTTTCTACCATCTTCCCTCCTCCAGCACTGACTCTAGGCATCCAGGAGTCAGCTCAGAGGAACCTGGTCCTAACTACGGCTGCAACAAGCTCTGGGACACCCACAGAGGAGGGAGTTGTTGCATGGTGTGTTGGAATAGTGTGTTGGACAGGAGGGGAGAACCACTCTCACACCTGGAGACACCGAGTCCCCCATGCTGAAGCTCAGGCAGGTTGAGTCCTGCCCACACAGCCGATCCCACCTTGTGTCAGTTTGCCCTTCCAGACTTCACCCCTATAGCTACAGAGACCCTTATGGAAGTTACACCTGTTTGTATGAGGAGAAGAGTTTATCTTTCCCTCGTTCCTTTCCCCCATCCACCCTCACGTTTGATTGAACAACTTCTGCAGAAGAACTTCTTCCCAGTGAGGGTGAGGGAGCCCTGGGCCAGGCTGCCCAGGGGGTGTGGAGTCTCCTTCTCTGGAGAGATTCCAGCCCCGTCTGGACACCGCCCTGTGTGCCCTGTCCTAGGGACCCTGCTTTGGCAGGGGGCTGGACCCCAGGGGCTCTGTAGGTCCCTTCCAGCCCCTACAATTCTGTGGCTCTATGATTCTGTGAACACTGTTTCAGCAAGGCAGGTGCTCACAGAGATTTAGGAGCTATAGGGGCCTTCACACTACACACATATCCACCTTCTTTTGTCTCAGCCTGGCAGACAAGCCTCTTCCCACTCACCAAAGGCCATCAGGAAATGGCTTGTGGGCACAAAGAAAGCACGAAGGACTTTGAAGAATCCAACCATAGGGGCTGAAGTTGTTTAAGAAGGAAGATTAGATAAAATACTTGGAGCATATGGGATTTCTTGACCATTCCATTGTTGCCCATCCCAGGCTGTCAGACCCTGAGCAATCCCAGAAGGAGTTAATAGAGACCTGGGCAGCAGCCAAGAGCTCTTGCAGGAAGCTTATCTTCCCCACCAAAATATCTGATGTCTGTGGCTATGGACATGGTATTGTCCTCATAAAACACAACAATAACAACAAAACAAGCCCTGCTATTCACAGCTCAGCAACAAGCTATTAAAAAAATTAAATAAATAAATTTAAAAGAGGGACTGGAAATGTAAGAGTATATTTATTAAAATGGAACCATGTGTTTCACATAGTCCTGTCTCCATAAGCTTGTGCACATCACACTGATGTTTATGTTCTCCTCTGGTGTGTGAGGGGTTTTTTTCCATGCCTGTTAGTGATTAGCTGGAGGGAGCCTGAATGAACTCATGTCTCCAGTGAGTAGGACCAGGAAACCCTGCACACACTGGGTGATATGCAGCTGGGGGAAAGACACAAACTTCCTGCAGAATGGCCTTACTTGTGTCCCTGTGGAAACAGGAGGGACCAGGGGGGAAGGAAATGGGGAAAGAAAATTCCAGGGGAGGGGGGAAAAAGAGCAGAAAACTGTGAAAGTGTGAATGAAAGGTGTGGGTTGAGAATCTTCTCCAGAGATGTCTCCTAAGGCTCGTGGGAACCTGTCCAGTGTGGGTTCATCCCGTGAGGCACAGGGATGGCTTGGGCTGTGTCTGTTTATGGCTTGAGTGCATCACCCTCACCTTCTGCTGGGGCCCACAGGAGAGTCAGTGGGTCTCTGGTGTCTCCACCACCCCTTAGGTGTCCAGTGGAGAGTCCAGTTTTTGAGGCTTCAGAGTAACCAAGTTGGTGAAGGGCTGGAGGGCATGTCCTCTGAGGGACAGCTGAGTGCTTGGAGCTCGTCTTGTTGGGAGAGGAGGCGCTGAGGGGAGACCTCACAGCTTCCCAAGGAGGAGATGTGGAGAGGGAGGTCTGAGCTCTTCTCCTGGGATCCAGCAAGAGGACACCTGGGAAAGGTTCAAACCTGCATCAGGGAGATTCAGCCTTTGGCTTTTTGCTGAGGCCAGGTGTGAGGGACCATGGAGGTGGCCGCTTTGGAAGTACCTCAGACCTCTGTGCATGGAATAGTGTTTCTTAAATGAGGAAGCTGATGCTTGAAAAGACAGTGGAGCTCATTGTAAACTCTTCAGTACCACAGGCAAAGGAGAACAGCCATTCCTGGTCATCAATCTATCTGAAGCCACCGGGGCATTAGCAGGAGATGTGGCCAACAGTGTTTGTGGGTAACGTGCTGAACCCCTGTTCACTCCCTGCTCCACGCTGCTGTAGAGGGATGCTCATGAGTGCTGATGGGCTCCACTGCCTGCTGCAGAGCACTGACTGACCAAAGCTGTGCTGCCACAGGTACAATGCAGTGAGGCTGGTCTTAGTCTTTTATTAAAAATAGAGACATCCAGAGAAAGTTTTGAGTACAGATTTGGACAGGAATGGGCAGGGAGCTGGTTCAGAGGAGGAAACCCAGGGAAATGGGTATTCAGGTATTTTTAGTTGAAAATGTCAGCGCCAGAGTTGTCATTTTTGATGTGGATGAACAGCCTGGGGAAGGACCAGCACACATACAGGTGCGATGACATTTGCATGATGATACAGCTTCACAGAGCCTGAGGCCAGAAGGGACATTAGATCATGCAGAGTGACCTCATCTGTATCAGAGATGACTGCATTTCACCATTTATCCTGGTACTGAGCCCAAGCGCTCAATCTGAGCAGTGCATTTCCTCCTGTAAGACACCCAGACATGCTCCAGAGGCATCAAGGAGGGAATCCACAACGTCTTTGGCAGCTCGTTGCGATGGCAAATTGCTGTTGCTATTCAAAATGTTTTCCTTATTCCTAATTTGTAATCATCTGGCTTGGGCCCCTTATGGCTTTTTATCCCTGATGGTAAAGAATCCTGTCCCCTTCTGGCAGGGAGAGTCATGCATGGCAACCAGCTTATCTCTCAGCCTTCCTTTTGTTTGGATAAACTGAGATCAGCCTTCCTGGCCATGTGGCTGGGGACTTTCTTCAGGCTTTTGAGCCGGTTTGTCGCTGTTTTACAGCCACCCTGGCTCAGCTCACTTCCTTTGATGGCCTTTGTCCTTATCCTTGTTGAAAATGCGTCCAATTTGGGGTCTGCAAATGTTCCTAGCAGTGCTCTGGCATTTATTTCTGGAAGCAGGAAAGGTCACAGAGCCATAAATATTACTGCATGCTCACGGTCCATATCGATAACCATCTCAACTCCTCACCTGTTGTGTACACACCCTTCTGAGGTCATTCATGAGGTATCTGCTCTGCCAGCGTTTCCCCTGCTACGTCCACACTGTCCTTGAACCAAACTTCTATGAAAACACAGAATCACAAGGTTGGAAAAGACCTTGAAGATCATCAAGTCCAACCATTCCCATCCTGTGCTAAACCAGATCCCTGAGCACCTCATCTCCCCTTTTTAAACACCCCCAGGGGTGGGGACTCAGCCCCTCCCTGGGCAGCCTGTGCCACAGCCCCACAACTCTGCCAGGGGAGAACTTTGCCCTCCCATCTGCTCTGACCCTGCCCTGGGGCAGCTTGAGCCCATTGCCCCTTGTCCCATCTCCTGTCCCCTGGCTGAAGAGACCATCCCCCACCTCTCTGCACCCTCCTGGCAGGGCAGGGGAGGTGGGGAGAAGGTCTCCCCTCAGCCTCCTCTTCTCCAGGCTGAACACCCCCAGCTCCCTCAGCTGCTCCTCAGAGGATTTGCCCTCCAGCCCCTTCCCCAGCCTGGCTGCCCTTCCCTGGACTCGCTCCAGCACCTCCATGTCCTTCTGATGGTGAGGAGCCCAGAACTGGACCCAGCACTCGAGGTGCAGCCTCACCAGTGCCCAGTACAGGGGCACAAACCTCAGTAGTCCACCAAGCTTCAGCTGTAGGGACTGATATTGGGCGATCCGCTACCCTTCACCTTGCCATTACATTTCTCCCGCAGATCTTTATTAGGACACTACAGGCAGCAACACAGGCCATACAATTAAACCTGTGCTACCCCAGAAGTCAAATTCAATTGTCATTCTGTTCCTTTGGGCTTCAAATTCCCCATCCTGGCAAAAAAAAAGCCTTGAACATGGACCAAAAATAAAGCCTTGATGGGAGCGGTGTCAGCGCGTACCAGCACCTTTCCTGGCCGAGCTCCCAGTTCCTCCACCAGCTGCACCAGCCCTCCGAGGCCAACGTCCACCTCCTGCACCATATCAGTCATCAACCACCCATAAACCTCCTTTTTTTTTTCCAGTCAGGGAGGTGTTGGCACTGAGGAAAATGTGCTTCTGCTGTTAGTTCACAGCTGGCACCAGGCGAAGGGAGCTGAGAAGAAAGAGGGTGTTTTTCACCTCCCAGGGAAGAAGAAGAAGAAGCAGAAGAAGAAGTAAGAGCTGAACTATTAGCTCAGCTCTCTGTATGTTAAAAGGAAACAGATTTGCTGCTGGCTCTTGGTGTATTCACTCATTACACCAAACTGGAAAGGAGACGCTACAGGCGACGGACTAAAGACATTCAGGTTACTATGGCCAAACAATGACATCAGCTGATAGACTAACTCATAACAGAGGGTGATGGTGACTCGCACACGACCCTGACAAGCAAGAGCCTGTTAATGAGCCAAAGGAATAAAAAGGAAAAAGCTATTTCCCCAGACCTTGAAATATTAATAATATTTGCAAGAGGACAGAATAATGATGCAACTCCCAAGGGACCCAGAAGGATCTTCTGCCAGAAAGCCCGAGCCACGATGATGTCTGCTCTGTGTGTTTCTTAGGAGGATGCTGAAGGCTGAACTGGTCTTGTGACTTGAGACAGGAATCCTACATCCTCGTGCTGCAGGAATCCTGTGTCCTCATGCTGCCAGCCATTCTGAAATGGCCACTGTAACTGAGGGTCAGTGGGCTCAAATGTCTTCTCATCACTTTTGGTCTTTCTGTGTTCCTCAGTAATTCATTTCAAGCATATCCTGAAGGTTCTGGGTTGTTCTTAGGCACCAGGGTTAGAGCAGTGCCTAGGAAGACCCCTGTGAGGGCTGGCCCTTGGTCTGTGACAGTCCAAGCCCATAAACTGCTCATGCCCAGGTTTGACACAAGCCAATGGAGACTCTTCCAGCCAAGTACCATGCACTGCTCAGAGATAAGTGAGGTCTCCTTCTCTGGAGAGATTCCAGCCCCGTCTGGACACCGCCCTGTGTGCCCTGTCCCAGGGACCCTGCTTTGGCAGGGGGCTGGACCCCATGGGCTCTGGAGGGCCCTTCCCACCCCTACGGTTCTGTGAGTCTGTGATTCATGATCCACTTCAGATGTCACTGCCTTGTGCTAGGGCAGGAAGAGAGCGTGAGGATCTGGACACAATCCATGATGCGATAGTTTGGTCAGGGCAGGAGAACAGTCCCAGTGGTACTAATTGGAAGGGAGCTTCTTCCCCCCCTCCTCCTTTCAGTGTGACATGACTTGTGGGTGGCAGCACCAGGTTTTGCTCAAGCCTTTAAAGTACTGCAGTTTACTGCAGGGAGCATAGAGGGCTGAATGTGCTGCTCAGGGTGGTTTGTTGTCTGTGGCACTGGCCTGCAGTTACGCGATGGTGAGGCTGTTCCAGCACACGCTGTACTGTTCCAGCTCCAGCGTTGCCTGTGTGGTCTGGCAATGCTCACAATACAGATGCAGTTTTGTGCAGCACCTTCTGTGGAGTCAAATCTTGGGACAAGAAGTGAAGCAAAGAATACCCAGGCAGTGTGAAACCTGAGAGATGTTTGCGTTTACCAACCGATTCTGCTTGGGTAGGGAAACCAAAATCTGTGGACCTCCTTTGAGTGGAACTAACCACGTGCTGTATTACAGGTGACATGGCACTGGAGAGGAACCAAGAGGGTCCATCCAGGGCAGCGTGGCTGCCTCAGTTGGTGATGAACAAGCGGACTGGAAGATCGTGGAATCACAGGCTGGTTTGTGTTGGAAGGGACCTTTCCCATCACCTACTCTAACCTCCTGCCATGGGCAAGGTCGTCTTCAACTCTATCAGGTCCCTCTGAGCCCCATCCAACCTGACCGTGAATGTCTGCAGTGATGGGGCATCTCCCACCTCTCTGGGCAACCTCCTCCCACGTTTCACCACCCTTTGTGTAATGAATTTCCTCCTTATCTCCAGTCTGAATCTCCCCTCTTTCAGTGTAAACCCAGGCCCCTTGTCCTAGCACTACAAATGAGAAGGTCCATAAGCACTTCAGGGCCCCACCTGAGTGAACATACCATGCTTCTCTACCTTCTCCAGCAACATTTCCAACTGGACCTTTGGATGCAGCCACACAACTTTTGGACATAGAGTACCTGACACAGGCCACACCACATAGCCTTGGGGCTAAAGAGGAGTGCCCAGTCTGTTTAGCTCCTGCTATGGAAGCTGTCTCTCAGAACTTACATATGCCTACCTGTGCGACCTGACCTAGGGACCCTGCTTTGGTAGGGGGTTGGAGCTCTCTGATCCTTGGGGTCCCTTTGAAACCCAGACCATTCTATGATTCTATGATGCCCTCAACTTCTGCGTTAGGACTGGGCAGGACTGAAGATAAGCCAAGTCATAACACAGGGCACACACCTCCTTGAGAGCACATGTAGGAAGCATCAAGTAAAACCTTCACAGGAGCTCCAAAAATGGGGTTTTTTTTTGAAACTCTCTGCTTTAGGTAGTGATTTTAATTGCTATTTTATCGACCATAAGATTTACTTCAGGTCAATCTGAAATTTGCCCTTTCACCTCAAATGAAGCAATGCATTTGGTTACACATTATTATTAAGCAAGGCAGGCAAAATTGGAGATGGAGCTGTGATTTTAAACTCAAAACCACTGGCTTGTGTAGGTTGGAAGGGATGTCCAGAGATGTCTAGTTCACCTCCTGCCCAAAGCAAATCCAGTCTGTCAGTCTGTGTTGGGTGGGAGTTATCTCCAAGAATGGAGATTCCATCATCCCTCTTCACAGGAGCTGGTACAGGGCTGTGTTCTGGATTTGTGCTGGGTACAGTGTTGCTGACACAGGGATGGTTTTGGTACTGCTGAGCAAGGTTTCCACAGATTCAAAGCCATCTCTGCTCCCCAGCGAGCAGGCTGGGGGTGCACAGGGTGTTGGGAGGGGACACGGCCAGGACAGCTGACCCCAATGCCCCAAGGGATATCCCACACCTTATGACATCCTGCTCAGCATATAAAGCTGGGGGAAGAAGAAGAAGGAAGAGGGGCATGTTTGGAGTGATGGCATCGGTCTTCCCAAGCAATCATGATGCATGCCAGAGCCCTGCTGTCCTGGGGATGGTGGAACCCCTGCCTGCCATGGGGAGTGGGGAAGGAATTCCTTGCTTTGCTTTGCTTGTGCAGCTTTTGCTTTCCCTGGTAAACTGCCTTTATCTCAACCCACAAGTTCTCTCACTGCCCCGATTCTCCACCCCATCCCACCGTGGGGGAGCGAGCGGGGGGCTGGGTGGTGCTGAGCTGCTGGCTGGGGTTCCACCATGGCACAAAGCTTTGTAAAGAAGGTGTTTCTGATATCTAAGCAGAATTTCTCTTGCTCTAACTTGGGTCCATATCATCTCAGCCTTTCACTGTGCACCTCTGGGATAACCTTTCTCTGTCTCCTCCATGCCCTTCTGTTCAGTAGCTGTAGACTGTAGCAACACTCTTCTCCCTCCACTTTCTCCTCACTGAATAAATTAACTTTCCACAGCCTGTCCCCATGCATCATATTCTCCAACCCCTGACCTTCTCAGTGGCCTCTGCTGGACAGGGTCCAGTACATCAGTGTCTTCCTTGTACTGGGGAGCCAGAAGCTGGAGACAGTGTCCAGATGTGGTCTCACAAGTGCTGAAGAGAGGGGGAATAATCACTGCCCATGACCTGCTGGCTGCACTCCTGCTGATACAGCCCAGGATGTGGTTGGTCTTTCAATGATGATGGAGAGCAGCCTCAGAATGACTTCAACCAGCACCTTCAGATGCATCCCATCTGGTCCCCTGCATATTTTGTGGGGGGAGTGGGGAAGAAAAGTCTAAGAAATACTAAATCTTGAAGTTTTCCCTTCCCTATATATATGTAACTGTCTGTCTTTGTTTTGACTGAAAGAATTTCTGTATGGCTCCAGAACTTCAAACAATATATTCTTCATACCATTGCCTTTCCACAGGAAAATTCCACCCATCACCCCTCCAGATCTGTTTGTGAACTTCATGAAGTTGTGCTTATTGGGATTTTAACTAATTCATCTGTTGCTCTTGTAGAAGACCAAGTAAGCTCCTTCCAACTGAAAAGAGGGAGCTCTTGCCCTCTGCTCCCCTCCTGAACCTCTCAAGTCCCTCTGGGTTCATTGCTTTGCTCTGTCTCCTCAAGCCAACTGACTGCTCTGGGATTGGATTGTCCATGAGCAAGGACATGTGTTTTACTTGTTTATTTGCTCTCAAGGAAAAAGGGTGTTCTCTTTCCTGAGGAATGCTTCCAACCTGTGTCTTAGAATCATAGAATCACAGACTGGTCTGGGTTGGAAGGGACCCCAAGGATCACAGAGCTCCAACCCCCTGCCACAGGCAGGGCCACCAACCTCCAGGCCTGGAGCTACACAAGGTTGCCCAGCACCCCAGCCAACCTGGCCTTGGACACCCCCAGAAACGGGGCACCCACCCCCTCTCTGGGCAGCCTGTTCCAGCCCCTCACCACTCTCTCTGCAAAGAACTTCCCCCTAAGAACTAATTTAACCCTCCCCTCCTCCAGCTTCACTCCATCCCCCTTGTCCTGCCATTATCTCCCCTTTAACAAGCTGATTCCCCTCCTGTTCCTCTGCTCCCTCCAGGGACTGGGAGGCTGCAATGAGGTCCCCCCACAGCCTTCTCTTCTCCAGGCTGACCCAGCCCAGCTCCCTCAGCCTCTCTTCGTAGGGGAGCTGCTCCAGCACCTTGCTCATGGCTGGGCTCAGAAGCATCTGGACGTGCTTGAAAGGCAGACACAGAGCTCTGCCTGATCTCCATCTTCAAGATAAGCTGGCTGTGGATTTCACCACACCAACGTAGTGAGCCATAGGAAGGGATATTACAGCTTTCCCTAAAATTCTCTTCTTGTTTTCACTTGAAATGAGTTCACATGGAATTTGCAGACTTCGGATCTTCCTACTGGGGGGAAGTACACTCATGTGGTGACTTGTGGATTGCTGATGTCCTAAAGAAAATTCCAGCTTCTCTATCTGAAAATTGCTTTTAGACTTTGCCTTGGCAGCTCCAAGCTGTAAGTGGCTGGAAATCCTGCATACGGCATTGAGCAGAAGTTCCTGGGATCTGGGGAGCTGGTCCAGTGTTCTCCATCTGTTCCAGCACCGTTGCCAAGTTAAACTTCTGTGCTACAGATTGCACAAAGGGGAGAAAAGAGCTAAAAATGAAGAAAAGAAAAAAAAAGGGGCTTGAAAATGGGGGACTTCTGAATTCAACCAAGGGAAAAGAAGAATAACCTGGGCCTCTTTGGGGTGAGTGCAGACAGCTGTGGTGGGGAGACTTCACATCTGCCTGGAGATGGCCATTTCAAGGCTGTGGGACTCCCCAGACTCATGAGCAAGAGCTGGATGCAGACTCCAGCCCACCTGAGGGCAACAAGAAAGGTGTTTGTATCCCTGATTTGAATTTCACAGGAAATGGAGGGATCACCTTACTCCTGGCAGGAGAAAGAGGCAATTTTCCTTCTAAATAAGGCAGCTCCCATGTCAGAAGTTCCACAGCGAAATCCCACTGCACTCACTGCATGGCTTTTTTATGAATAAAATCTTAATAAATGTCCAGTGCTTGATTTTTCACAGCAGACTTGCCTGGCTTTGATCTCCACTTGCCTGGGCTCAGCACGGCTGCTGCTGCCTGCCAAGCTAAAGAGGGAAAAAAAAACCCCTGACTTTCCTTAGGTTTAAATAAAAGTGTGGGGTGGTTTGGTTGGGTTTTTTTTTGGGTTTTTTTTTAAACCATCTTGGCTGTTGAGTTGTGTGTTCTACATCATGCCTCAGCCCCATCCCTTCTCTCCCAATCCAGAGCGCACACTGAAACAATTTCCCTGTGGTTTCCCTCCTTGGTGGAGTCAAATTCCTAGAAAACAAAAGGAATGTTGCAAGTGTGGTCACAAGCTCTAAGGCTGCAAATCTGACACACAGGCAGGAGCCTTGGCAGGACACTGATAGCACTGAGTGGGTACCTTGGGTTCCATCCTTCTTGGCTCTCCAGCCAAGGAGATGGGTGTCTCCAGTGCCCAGCCCAGGTCCCACAGGATGCCTCACATGTGTGTGTAATATTTCTACAGCCCTAGGAAAGGCAGAAAGCAGTGAGGGTCCCATCACCTCTCTCAGCCCCTTGCACCCATCCCTGATGTCACCTCAGTTTCCCATGAGTTCCAGTGGCAGAGCTGTAAGAGTCTGGATCTAACCCTGTCCTGTCTAAACGCCCCTCATGGGATCCCAGTCTCAGGAGGGTGTACAGGCTGTTATCCAAGATAACAGACACAGACTGTTATCCAAGATAATCCACAAGGAGCTTGGGTAAAGCTGGTAGAGCAAACAATCGCTGGGGCTTGGGCAGTGGCTTAGATCACAGAAGTAACAGAATCATAGAATCATGGAAAGCTTTGGGGTGGAAGGCACCTCAAAGCCCATCTAGTTCCACCCCCCTGGCCATGGGCAGGGACACCCTCACTAGATCAGGTTGCCCAAAGCCCCATCCAACCTGGCCTTGAGCCCTGCCAGGGATGGGGCTTCCACAGCCTCTCTGGGCACCCTGTACCTAGGGCCTCACCTCCCTCAGAGTAAAGAAATCAAGGTGCCACCCACTGCTCTTCCCCATTCTCAGCAGATGGGATTTTGAGAGGCTGGTAACTGATTTTTTTTTAATAATTTTTTGGAAAAAAATTATCTGAATTTTACAGCAGTTCATGCATTTACAAAACCAATTCGGGCTCTCAGAGTTTTCTTCCAGTCTGGCCTGGTTCTGGCCAGGCCAGAGTTCACCTCCCCAAGCAGCCAGCCCAGGCCAGCTGAGTTGGAGTTATCCCAGGTGAGCTGAGTTAGCCTGGGCTGTTTTCCACACCCCCATAAAAGGGGCTGGTTGGGGAAAGGTAGGGGCTTGGTGCTTCTAGGACAGGCTGAGTATGGTCTGTTTATCTGACCTGTCAGTCAGCACTCTGTAATTGTCAGGTGAGTGAGGTTCTCTGTGTTAGCACTGGGTGTGAGTGTCATTTGCCATTATTATTGTACATTCAGGGTGATTTCTGTCAGTAAACTCTCCATATCCCAACCCATGGAGGCTCTGTCTGTCTCTCCTGTGGGAGTGAGTGAGTGGTGTGTGATGCTCAGCCACCATCTGGGGCTCACCCACCCCACAGTATGATTTGGAAACTCCAAGCTAAGAAAATGTAGCTGAATTAAATGGGTTGCTTAAGCAGTCTCCTTTAAAACAGAGGTGATCCATCCTGTCCCAGAGCAAACTGCTCCAGGTGGCTCTGCCCTGCAGCTGCTGCTTATCTGCCTTCATTCCTACAGACAGGGCTCCTCCATTTGGCTCTTGCATTTAAATTGCAGAGGGACAGCTGCTTTTTATTTAGGGTAATTTTATGTGGGCTGGTTGGGAGTGTATTTAGTTGTCCTGCCCCTTGTGCTTTAGGGTTTTTTTTTCCCCCCTTTGTAGGGGTTTTCTGGGCAATGAGATAATCCAGGTGAGGAACAGTAAGTGTTGTGCTACTTCTTGTTCCTGGGGTGAGGGGGGTGGGGTGTGTGTGCTGATGTACACCTGATGTTACCTGAAAGAGGATTTTCCTTCACCTCAAGGTCTGCTGTGAAGTTGTGGTGGATGCAAACAGCAGAGGTAGGTTATACATGGGATTTGGTTGCCTTCTCCAGACTGGCTGGGATTAGGTAGACCAAGGAGTGCCTGGGATGGATGTATTATTGTGTGCAAGAGTGATGCTGCAACACCCAGGGAGAAAACGGATGGGGAGCTAGATGAGTGTATACAAGTGTTTGTAACTCCCTGTGGCCAGCAACAAGTATTTGATGGTAGGGGAATAAAGAGCTGGTTGGGGGCTTGAGTGAGGTTTTGAAGGAGATCTTGCTGGGATGTCTCAATCCTGGGGTTTGCTGTGCTCTAATCCCATGCAGCTGCACTGAAAAGCCCCCCTCTAGAAAATTTGGGAGGGGTGGGGGGGAGCAAAAAGCATCATGCTCATTGAGCTTTGAGTATGTTGGAGGGATTAAAATGCTTCTTAATCCTCTGAAGTGGAATTTAGAGGAAAAGAATCTATTTCCCTTGTGTGCCACTTGCTTGTAGGGCTGTGTCCTGCTGCAGCCCTCAGAGAGGAGAGCAAACCTACCCTGGAAATGTTAATTAGATGTGTTCTCTGGGATCACTTACATGTGAATTAACAGAGGAAGTGGATTGAGCAGGATCATGCCAGAGGTGAGACCAGATATCTATCTGAGCACAAAGAGTCTTTCTCTAGCCTGGGTACCCCAGGCTGTAGAACCAAGTGGCACTATAAATGCCTTCTGGGGGGGAAGGGTCTGTGGTTGGTATTACACCTGGAAAAGAAACAAGAAAAAACCCTTAACTTCTGTGTTCTCACCTGCTTTGGACGCTTGAAAGTCTGGTTTTGAAGAAATTGGGTGGTCAAAAGTCCCAGATTCCTGGGAGCTTCTGCAAATGCAACAAAGCCCCTGTGTGTGTTCGTGGGTGTGAGAACACCTTTAGCTACCCAGTGCCCACATGAACACCGTGGTGATTGCAGTACAGGAGACAGCAAGGATCAGATGGGACTGGAAACCCAGCCTTTTGCCTCAGCAGTTGTCACCAGCTTGCTGTGCCAGGGAGGAAGGTGCAGGTTCTTGTGCTCTCCTCGCTGTTCTCCTCTGTACGATGCCCCCATCCTGCCATTCCCAACCAGGTAAAGCCCATGCTTATCTCAAACTGGGAGAGGCATTGCAGGATTTGGCCCAGGAAACAGTTTTTGGATCTCCTGGAGCTTTGCAGAGCACTGCAGATGTGTTGACAGAGCCGCATTCCTTATGATGCTCCATTATTGGCTGCCTGTGAAACCCAGCTCTGCCTTTTCCCTGTTCCCCTCCACAAGTTTGCTGTTAATTAGGCTGAGCATCATTCCGCCTTCTATAAAGCTAGTAGGGGGTTGATGAGGAAGAGGAGGGGGAAGAACAAAGAAGGGCAGTGAGGACATTTCAAAGGGAGGCAGGAGGAGAAGAGATGGCAGTCTCCCTGTCAGCTTGGGGCTTGCCCTGGAATTTCTGCACCTCTGAGCTGACCCAATAGCTGCATTTGAACCCTCATCCGCTGGGTGTAAAGAGGTAACTGAGCTCCAAGCCAGATGGTGGGGTAATAAGGAGGTGGTCACCTCACTGGGTGTGTTGAGTGGGGCTGTTTGTGTTCCGTTTGGTACAGAAACTTCTCTGAACCCATTTGACCTGAAAAGCAGCTTGATTTGGGCTTTCCAGGGAGATTTGGGGCATGTTGTCTGGCTGTGCTGGGGAATGGGGGGGGGGGGCGCTCCTACCTCCTGGAAAAGTTGTGTTGTGGGTGTGCAGTGGCACAGAGCAGAGGGAGCTTGGAGGAGGAAGAGGGCCACGTGCATTTTATTATATGCTATTTAAAGAAAAGCCATCAGGAGTGATTCCTAAAGCAAGAGGCAGAGGGAAGACTCTTTTGTGTGGAGCAAAAGAATGGAATTAGAGCTGGAATTCCAAGTTCTTTCTTAAATGAGAGACTTAATATCACATTTTTTTAAAAAAAATATTTATTTTGGGAGAATGCTTTCAACTTGAGGGTTTTTTCTCCTCTGGAGCAGAGGTAGCTTTTGAGTGTGAAGCTCCTGGGCTGGGTCACCTATCCTTCAAGCCATTTGTCTTGCCTTAATTGTTTCACACTAATTGCAGTAAGTACAGGAAAATGATCAGCAAGAAAAGTGCCTTTTAGTGGGGGGAAAAAAAAGAAATTTACTGTTAACACACCCTTTTAAAAAAAAAAAAGAAATGAAGAATAAGTCCCAAATTGAAACCAAATTATTTTTCACCGACTCTTTTGATGTGAAGTCCCTGTTACTAATGCCCTCCTGCAGCTCCAGCCTAAATTTGGGACAAGCACTCACCGCATCCAGCTGAACTGAAAATGTCCCTTCATTAACTGAACCAAACCGAGTGCTGGGCTCAGAAGGAATTGGCTAGGTGATAATCGTGTCTGCGTTCAGACGGCTCCTACTAAACCCAACCTCTCTCCCCTCCACCCCCCCCAGTCCTTCCTTGAAGTTAAAAACTTTTGGCTGAAGAATGCGGTAGGGTTGTCCTCTCGCTACTCCCACTCCTCCTGCACCCCTTTCCCTGCCGCAAGGCCCTCCCCCTGTCCAATTTGGATGAGGCTGTACCTTTTTTTCTCTCCTTCAAGAGTGAGGGGTTTATTCCCTTCTTTTCTGCCCAGATCTCCACTAAACAAAGGAGCTCTGGGCACATCACCAGTTCCAGGACGTAAAGGTATTTAAACAGACTAAATCCAGAGCTGTAGCTAAGAGCTGATTTCTTTCTCTTTATCTGCCTAATTGTTTGCCTGCCTAATTGTATTTCACTGTGTTTTGCACATTTTGGGGGGGTGGAGTGGGTGGGTTTGATTTTTTTTAATTTGCACACTCAGAGGCATGGGGTTTTAAAACTTCTTTCCTAATTCCCTCCAAACTTGGCGATCACTTTCAAACCGGTTTTAATGATCGATTCGCTTTGCTTTGTCAGTGGGTTTCTTCCAAGTGGGCTGTGATGGAATTCCTCAGAGCTGAAAAGAATTGAAACCTTTTTTTTTTATTTATTTAAAAAACACCCCACTATTGATGGTGTAAATGCCTTTTCCATACTCTCTTAGCAAGGCTTGTGTGAACACTCTCAGCCTACGTGCCTGTGTATCGATCATTTGTCACGCTTCTCATTCCTCAGCGAGGAAATGGATGCGGCTCGACTTGCTTCACTTTCAACTCACTTGAAAGCCCAAAGTGCAAGACTTTAGCCTTTCAAAAAACCCCTTTTAGGATTTCTTTTTCCATCCCTGCCCTACCTTGGGAGCTCTGGGAGCGCGCTCCCTTTTGTCTTGCCTCAATCCTTGCACCCCAGCCTTGGGTGGACAGGCGTGTAGCGCAGTCTGGAGTTCTTGGGGCTGCAGGAAGGGCAGTTTCTTTGTCTCTGCCTATGCTCCCAGCCCTTCCTTCTTTTTTTTTTTTTCCCCTTCTCCCTTCCCACTCTTGTCTTTCTCATTCACTGCTTTTGAAATATTAGAGCCTGAAAAATGCATGCCCTCAAGAGCGGAGAGATTCCCAGCTGGGACACTGGGAGCACTGGTGGGGTATTATATTTTTTTTCTTGAGTTTGTTGGGTTTTTTAAATCTTTTTCCTTTTTTTTTCTTTGGTTCAGACACATTTTTTTGCCTTGTCTAGGCTGATTTTTTTTTTTTCCCTGCTGCTTTTGGGGCTGGGCTGGGCAGTGCTGCTGTGGGAAAGCCGGGGGGACAGTTAGGGGAGGCTCGGGGGCCCTGTCCCTCCCCGCACAGGGACGTGGAGCTTGTGCCTGTCGCAGAAGCAGAAGATATTTCCACTCTGGGGTGGAGAAGGGGAGACCTGTGAGGAGCAAACTGTGGGGTCTTGAGGTGAGAGATGCTTTCTGACCCTCTGCTAGCCAGGAGAAGGAAGGAAGGGTTCCCCACCCCCATTTTTCACGTGCA
>VZTU01035079.1:61754-86088 GCA_013400835.1 Zapornia atra
GGGGCTTGCCCTGGGGAGTCACTGGTCAGCACTGTGACTCCTGGGGGGGCGGTCTGTGTGCAAGGCTCTGTACCCCTTGCCCTGGGCTGGTTTTCCTTGCCACCCCACCCTCCCCCCCCAGTGCCTGGAGACACTCAGACCCAGGTCTAAAATAAAGCTGCTCTGGAGCCTCCTTCTCCCCTCAGCACCCCATGGCATGGGCTGACCCCCAGCTCCCCCTGAGGCCCTTCTACCATGTCACCTACCCCCAGGAAGGGAGCTTGTTCATCAGGATGGGCTTGCTTAGGGCAGAAAGTCTCTGGGGGCTGAAGACCTGCCCTGGTGTGGTTTGGGACCAAAGCCTGGCCCCTGCCCAGCTGTGGCCACCTCATGGGTTTGGTTGCGGGCCCCAGCCTCAGAGAGCTGGCTGTGCTGTGCTCACCCTGAGCTGTGCCCACAGCCAGAGATGTCAGGGGTCTCCTTGCTGCCTCTATTGGCCTGCTCCCCTCTGCAGAGGCTCTGGGCCCTGTATCATCCCCTTCCTCATGGCCTCTTGTCTGTGGCTGCCTGTCCCAGCCCTCCACCTTCTCTGTTCCTTTGTCCTTCATGGAAATTTGGCTTAGCTTCATGCTCTAGATCCAGCTCAGTCTTCCCTCTTGCTCTAGCCCACGGTGACCCTTTTGCCCACCTCTGTGCTGGTGTACCTGTCTCTCTGAGTTTGCCAGGAGACCACTCTCTTCAGCCAGCAAGCATTGCCAGCTATTTGGGAGGTTCTTTTCCCAACAACTGATATCCATGCCACGGTCTGTGTGGAGCACAAAGCAGTAAAAGAGCTGTGGGAGCTGGGGAGATGGTCCCCAACTAGGATCTGCTCTTTCTTGAAGTTCTCTTGATTGATAACCCTGCATCTCTCTTGCTCTTCTGACCTAAGGCACTATGCTGAGGTTGCTATTGTAACCCACTGCCGTGGGCAGACCCAGGGCAAATATGCTTGTCTCTCTCTGCATTGGGAAGGCAGGAAAATAGATACAAGGGCAGAACTGTGACTCTTGGGGGTCTTCTCTTGGTTTCCAGCCCTTGGGAAAGAAAGGTTTTGCAATGCTGTGGTTGGGAATGACAGTGTGAACGTGTTGGCTGCATGAACAAGGAGCCAAACTCGGGGTGACTGAATGAGCTGACCATTAACTCTGGGGAGGGGCTGCCTGGGATGATCAATGAGTTCAAAAATGTGAAAGCCCTGAAGAAGACTTGTCTCTCTCTTTCCTCTGTTTGCATCCAGAAAGGGAACAGCAGGACGGCACCTTGGCACTTAGGGGCTGCTGCCAAGACCCATCCTCCACCAAGGCAGCAGGGACCCTCCAGCTGGAAGAAGCTTTCAGGACAGCCAGGGAAACTGAGGAATCCGTGCCATCATGGGGGTATTATGGCTGGCCAGGTTCATGCTGGGATGTACAGCAGTTATGTACGTGGAACAAGCCCAGGGTCAATATGAAGGGGACTTGCAGACAGACAGATTTGCAGGCTATGAGGAAAGACAGCCAGCAAACAGAGTGAGAAGAAGAGGCCAAGACACTTTACGAGGGTATGTTTAATGTTCTTTTCTATTTTATAAAGCAGGACTTGGTTTATTATCATAGCACATGCTCACAGAATTGCCTTTTCTATCCTTTCCTTGAGCCTGGGAAGGAGTCTGCTCTGCAGACCTATAGTAGGAGGAAAGCTTGATGGTCAAGCAGATTCCCATGCGAGCAGGGAGCTGGGTGGTGAGCTCTGCTGCTTTGTTTGGGGGGAATCACAGCACCTTAGTGCTCACCCTGCCTGTCTGTGGGAGGGATGCTGTGTGTGCAGCTGGTGGAGGTGGTGGCTGTGGTTGGGCTTTTCAGCATCACTGGTGGGGATGCTGTCAACTCAGGTTTGACCCTGCAGTCTCCTTTGTCTCTCTGCTACCAGACAATGTGCTAGGCTGTGCTGAGAAGTTGCTGCTTTTATATAAGGGTTGTTGCTAATGGGAAGGTGACATACTAAGTCCCTTGCTGTGCAGTGTAGCTGTGCCTTGTGGCCTCATCTATGGACAGATTGGTGGGAGAGCTGGGCTTGTGTGTATCTTCCACCTGAGGAGGGAGACAAGGGTCAGCTCGAACTTGTGCTGGAGCTCAGCTCTGTTTGCATACTCTCAAGATGGTTCCTGGCCCCAGCATTGATTCTGGGTTATTTTAAGTCTGCCTGGCTGTAGTTCTTGGAAAGTGTTCCTGTGTCAGTGGGCAGGATCAGAGCAGAACGTGATACACGCGCGAAGCTCGGGCCGTGCCAGAGTCCTCCGGCACTTGCTGGGGAATGCTGCTTGAATGGGCTGGAGTGCTGTGCTTTCATCCCAGACAGTCAAGTGTGCTGTGTTTGGGCTGGAGCTGGAACACACAGCCTGGGCCGTTGAGCTGCCAGGGGCAGGGCTGTGGGGCTGGCGGCATCTGCTCCTGGAATTCAGGCATGCATGGCCACTCCCTCCTGCTACCTTGGAGTCCTAAAAGATGGACAGCAAGCGTCCTGGGGGTTTGATCCTCTCAAAGCTAGCTACCAAGAGCAGCCATCACCTTGGTTGCAGGGTAGGGATGCCCTTTGTCTCCCCCAATATGACCCAGAAGTACTTTTGCCATACTCCTCTCGGAGCCTGTTATCCTTCAGATGGAACATCCCAAATCTTTATGCCTATCAGGGGTGAAGGCTGTTTGTCAAAGGATGGGATGAGTCTGCCAGATCCAGAGGCTCTTGTTCAGCCTGGGTGCCCAGAGCTGTGTGTGACTGATTGCTGTGCTCATGATGGGGATAGAAAGGATTGGAAGGAGTTGATGTATGCATGGAAAATCCTGTCTCACACAGGCCTGTGAACAGAAAGGAAGGGCAGAGTGAGGAAAGGAGTGTTTCCATTCCTTGTGGGACCTGAGAGAAGCTTGCTGGTGTCCAGTGGTCTTACTGCACTCAGTGACTTTAGTGACCAGGATCATAGAATGGTCTGGGTTGGAAGGGACCCCAAGGATAGGGAGCTGCTTTGGCAGGGGGGTTTGACCCGATGATCTCTTGAGGTCCCTTCCAACCCCTACGATTCTGTGATTCCAAGGATCACAGAGCTCCAGCCCCCCTGCCACAGGCAGGGCCACCAGCCTCCAGGCCTGGAGCTACACACGGTTGCCCAGGGCCCCAGCCAACCTGGCCTTGAACACCCCCAGGGATGGGGCACCCACCCCCTCTCTGGGCAGCCTGTTCCAGCCCCTCACCACTCTCTCTTGGGAGAACTTCCCCCTAAGATCTCCTCTAACCATTCCCTCCTCCAGCTTCACTCCATCCCCCTTGTCCTGCCAGTCTCTGCCCTTTAACAAGCTGATTCCCCTCCTGTGTCTCTGCTCCCTCCAGGGACTGGCAGGCTGCAATGAGGTCCCACTTTCAAAAATTACTTAAATCTTTTTAACTTTTGATGAGTCTGAAGGGTCCAAACCCCAAGTGAGTTTTAAAAAAGAAGCCCAAGTTAGGAAACTACTTCTGCAAACCCTTCTCTACTTTAAAGCCTCAGACATGGACTGACTTTTTAAGTAATGCCCAATTATCGGTTGTGTAAGTTCTTAGTGGCCACACAGTAAGTTTGAGGCAGGATCAGAATCAGGCCTGAAGTGTCTGGCTCTCCCAGTCCCCTGCAGAGAGCTGAGGACCACACTGCTGCCTCCTTCAATTCTCTCCTGCTTTCCTCATGCCCACTGAAGCAATTGCTGGAGGAAAAGGAGGGAAGGAAAAAACCCCCAACCAACCCCACTGGGATAAGCAGAGGGTCTGTTTAAGGAAGTCTGTGTGACTATAATTTAAGACAACTGAAGAATCATTGTTTCTTGGCCCTTGGGAGAGCAGCCTTGCTTCAAGGGAGGGAATCATGATAGGCAACATGGGGGGGAAGCTGGCAAATCTCAGCATGGCTGGAGAGCTTCTGCCCCAGGCGCTTCCCATGGTCTGTGTCAAGTGACCCTGACAGCCTCCAAGGTTTTCTGTCCCAATCTCTCCCTTCAGCATTTCCAGCCTTCAGCAATGTAACATCTCTCTTGGAAAATCTCTTGTTTTACAAGCAGATAAAACCCACTTGAGATGAGAAATCTATCGAAGAGTGATGTTTTAAATAACTTTCTACTGGGCTTGAAAAGAAAGCTACAGATGTCACCAGCTGTGATGCTGTAGGTGGATCTGGCAGCCAGTGAAACCCATCTCCTGCAGACTCACAGACCCAATAATTTCTGCTGTAGCTTCCCCAAAGAAGCAATAAGCACCCTTATGCTCTGCCTTAAAACAGTTCTGGGGAGTTGCAGTTGTGGATCAACCCCTTCCCTCACCTTAAGGCATCAGGATTCTTTTTTGCTGTAAAAATCTGAGTTTGAGCCACTTTGGGGAAAAATTGGATAAGCCATGACCTAAAGGTTTGGCTCACTCAGTTGAGCCCTGAAGTAGCAAGAGAAACAGTGAGTTTTCTGGTGCAACATTAAATGTAAAGGAAAATAGGGTGGTGGTTTGGTTTTAAAACAGGGTGGTTGGTTGGTTTTGTGGTTTTTTTTCAAAAAAAATTGGCATTATTTTAGAAAATAGGCATCCAGGTAGCTTATCTTGATTACTGAGAGTTGTGGAATCATCTGTTTTATAATGCTGCACCTCTAAACACACATTTGAACTTATAAATGTGTTTATCTGTGGTGTCTGTTTGAATAGTTTATGACACCATTTCAAATATTTGCTTTGGCATTTGCTTTCAAAGCCCCACAACTTTTTTTTTCCCCAGAGATACACACTAATTTCAATCCCACTTCCATCTGGAATGTCTTTTGGTTCTAAGGCTTTCTGTGGTCCTGAGGCTTGCATGAAAGGAATGTAAATAGAACTGGAATTAAAACACAGCAAAGCTTAGCTGTGTCACATGGGCCTGAACTGCCAGCATCCCTGGGGAGCCCTGGGCCACCACCCCCAGCCACCATCCTGAATACTCTTGTTTTCTGTGTGAGTGTTCACAAGTTTGTGGATCCTTGTGGATGGAAAGAAAGGTGATGGGCTGATTTTGAGTATTCAGGGGTTAGATCTCATGATGATCATCTAGTCAGTGGAGAGTCCTGCTTCATCTCATCCTTTGTTGGAGCCCTTCTGCTCAGGGCTGCTCAGTCTTAGTTATTCTGTGAAACAACTTGTTTTCCCAACACAAGCTAGTGTGTTCCTTTCCTATACTGTGCTTGAGACCTCCTGTCCTGCCAGATCTCCAAGTTATTATGTTAATGTGTTGTTTACAGATCCCTTTGTTCATGGCAGAAATGTTTTTGCTCCCAAAATAGTAGCAAAAGACAGATTAGAAGTTTCAAAGGACAGTTGCTCTGCTTGACAAGCTCAATCTAGCTTTTCCTCTGCCATTTATTCTTGTATGTGGCTACTTTTCTCTTGGGTGGGTGGAACCATGGGTTCCTCCATCTCTAAATTGTGTTAGGTCCCAATCTGGACAAGGAAATAGGATTGCAGCAGAAGTGTACAGCTGAGCGTGAGCCAGATGCTTTGATCTGGAATGTTTTACTGACTCCAGAAGAATCAAGTACCCAAACCTATTTGGTGCCCCATGTACCCCAGAATCACAAGGTTGGAAAAGACCTTTAAGATCATCAAGTCCAACCATTCCCATCCTGTGCTAAACCAGATCCCTGAGCACTTCATCTACCCTGTTTTTAAACACATCCAGAGAAGGTGACTCAACCACCACCTTCCAGTGGGTTTCCCAGGGACATCTTGAGTCAGCCCAAGCAGCACAGGATATCTGCTGTCTGTTCACAGAAAGTAATTTCCCATCAAGATTTAATTAGTACTAATAGGAATACATGTTGGTCATTTAAGATCATAGACCTTGTAGTGAGAAACTGCTCTCTAGTTACTCCAAGGTGACCAATGCAAGCTCTCTTCTGGTGTTTGGAGTGGACTGGCTGTGTGTGGGGACACTTGTAGATGTCTTGTTGGGTCAAGAGGCTTCAGCAGTGGAGGGGGAAAGATTGTGGAAGCTTCTGCTGGAAATGTGCTTAGTGGGAGCTCTGTTATTTCCTTTTATTAAAGGGAAAAATATGAAATAAATGCAAAGCATGAAATAAATGCAAAATAAACAAGGCTGTTATTCACCAATGCCTTTACAAATAACAATTAATAATGTGATGCAGAGCAATAAATCACAGCCAAAGCCATGATTTAATCTGTCCTTAAACTCATTAAAGTAGAGACAATTTAAAATGACCGTCTCCTGAAAGGAACAGCACTGACAAATCCATTTATGAGGCAGGATTTGAATGGGATTATTAGTTTAATGAACTATTGAACAGTTTCCAAGAGTAAGAATGTGTTTAACAAAGGGGAAAGAAAAGATGATTAGTCTGCAGCCAGCTGAGCTGTGTGCTGGCAGTGTGATTTCCTGTAAGTTTGTGGCTGTCTGTGTTTTTTTCAAATAAGAATAAAGGCTCAGCTATAGCCTGACTTTAAACACAACTAATTATGTCAAGCCCATTAATTATGAAATGGCTACTGCAATTGAGAAGATGGATGAAGAATGGAGGTTTGGGCAAGGGTTTGTCATACCTCTTCCATTGCTCTGGTTTATACTAAGAGATGGAGGGGTGTCTAAATGAGTTGTGGGGTTTGAAGGGTTTCCAAGCTGCTCTCCCACTGATTATCATCTTTTTTTGGCACCTTATTTCCAACTTGATGCTGGGGAGTGGGGAGGCAAGGTATGTTGTGACTGCAAAAGACCAGTATGGATGCGTGTAGATGGACTCTCCATCTACCACTCTAAGCTTGGTAGGTCAGATGTAGAGGAGAAGGAAAGCCCCAGGCTGTGGTTCTGGGTCGCTTGGCACCTGGTTAAACTGGAGGTGATGCTGGTTTTAATGTCATGGGGACATTGGACATAGAAGAGATGAGCATTACCACTTCTGCCATTTCCTCTGAGATGTGCACAGAGCAGATGACTTCCAACAGTGTTTTAATCAGACTCCATCCCTAATGTTGCTGTGCTACACATGTCTTAGTACAAGAATTGGAAAAAAGTGGGTTTATTTAAGCAGAAATTGTAATTTTTTTAACTCTCACTTTAGGTTTATCAGAAACATGTGCCTTTAAAAAGAGCTGATGCCCCAAACACAACAGCACTGTCAGATGTTTCATGATTCAGGCCCTGATTCTGCCTCTGCCAAGTTCAAGCATAATGTTTTAGTTGACTTTGTTGAAAGGAATAAGTCCTAAAGAGGCGTCAGCAAATCTTCTCTGCAGCGTTACCATCTCTGCTGCTACTGTAAATCTAGGGAGAGGTATTGATTTCCTCAAAGTCCCAGAGTGGAGTTGCTTTAAATGCAGCATGTTAGTTTTTAGTAGTTACAAAAAAAATAGTTTTCTTGACCTTGAAGTTGTAGAAAACTCCCTTGACAATGAAATCCAGTTCACTATCTGTATTAGAGTAAGAACTGAGAAGAGTTTAGAATAAGAACCTTGGTAAGAACAAAGATTTCTTGTCCAGATTGGGACCTAACACAACTTAGAGATGGAGGAACCCATGGTTCCACCCACCCAAGAGAAAAGTAGCCACATGCAAGAATAAATGGCAGAGAAAAAGCCAGATTGAGCTTGTTGACCTAAGCAACTGTCCTTTGAGACTTCTGTCTCTTGCTTGGTAAGAACCAAGGTTCTTACTGTAGGACAATGAAATCCAGTTTAGAGTAAGAATCACAAATCACAAGGTTGGAAGAGACCTTTAAGATGATTCAGTCCAACCATCCCCATCCTGTGCTAAACCAGATCCCTGAGCACCTCATCTCCCCTTTTTTAAACACCCCCAGGGGTGGGGACTCAGCCCCTCCCTGGGCAGCCTGTGCCACAGCCCCACAACTCTGCCAGGGAAGAACTTTGCCCTCCCATCTGCTCTGACCCTGCCCTGGGGCAGCTTGAGCCCATTGCCCCTTGTCCCATCTCCTGTCCCCTGGCTGAAGAGACCATCCCCCACCTCTCTGCACCCTCCTGGCAGGGCAGGGGAGGTGGGGAGAAGGTCTCCCCTCAGCCTCCTCTTCTCCAGGCTGAACACCCCCAGCTCCCTCAGCTGCTCCTCAGAGTATTTGCCCTCCAGCCCCTTCCCCAGCCTGGTTGCCCTTCTCTGGACTCGCTCCAGCACCTCCATGTCCTTTTTGAAGAACCAACTGGACTCTGTCCTACTGATTGTGTGGGTTGTTTGTGAAAAAAGACCCTGTAACTATGGTGACTTAAGTATTTAAAGCAGATTTGTGGGGTAAGTCATGAGCTATGCCCACGTGTAGCCAAGAAGTAACTACAGGTCTCAGTCCTTGATAAAAAATGCTGTCTGAAATGGACTCTGCTGCTGGTGGCTGCCCATGTGTCACCATGGGCAGGTTAGATGATCATTGTATGTCCCTTCACACAGAAATATTTTATTCTGAAATACATATTTCCTTACAGGATCGTGAAACACATGGTCATGGATGGAGGTTCATACCATCTTTAGCAGGTAGCTTTGTGGTATCTCCACTTAGAAATGATGAGGAAGAACATGGCAGGGAGGAGCGTGGCCAAATTCACATACAGCTCACTTGCTTTTGCTCTCAAAGCTCCATAGCTGAGTGTACATCACTCCAGAAAAGGAGCTTCTGTCCCTATGATCTGGTTTCCTCTTGAGGAGCACATCTCAGCTGCTTCTAGGCCCACGCATTCCACACAATATAAACCTTGATATTTATTCATAGAGCCAGAGGGGAAAATGCTAAAAACAACAGAAGGAACAAAATTAAGGCAGTAGTAGCTGGAAACTTCTTGACTTAAGACTCTTACACCTAAATTTTGTGCCTTGATTTATATTGTGGAATGGTTGATCTTGGACTTCTGGCCTAGGCTGGTCTCTCATATTGGCAGGCAATGTGAAGGCAAGTATTGGCATGGCAAATAATTATCTGGCCTTCAAGTTAATAGGTGTTATGGGTATTTTTTGGAAGTTTTAAGAACTGTATTTGAAGTTTTGATTTATTTCAGAGTTTAAGGGAGGGGGGAAAAAAAAAGGGATGAGTTTGTAATGCTGCTTTCCAAATGAAGGTGTTAAGCAGTTCCTGGAAATTAGTTGCATTTTTAGTCTTTTTCAAAGGAAAATCTTTTCTGTGGTTCCTTACTGAGATATAGAATTTACATTTAAATGTGCACAAAGAATGGAAGATTTTTCCCTACTGCTGCTCATACAGAATGTGTGAAGATCTGAATAAAAGGGAGGGGGGGAGGGAATACTATTAGTGACAAAGAAAAGGTGTACAACAAAAGATTTTATAGACCCCCTTAGCTAAAAAGAAAATAATATTGAAAGCATTATTGGGCTTAAAGTTGGAATTAACTTGAGCAGATGGAATCTAAAACCTGTGCAGTCTATGTAAGACTTTCCTTGCTTTTTGCTTCATTCCTTTTATGAACCTGAATAATAACCAGACATCTTAAAGTTATTTCTGTACTTTTATCTTCATTATTTTCAGCTAAAATTCAGGTGTCTGCTCCAGAGTCAGCTTTGCATGGTGCAGCTCACCTGAGCTTGGGCAGCACTTTGTTGGTGTGGTTTATTTTGGTGTGAGCTGGTGGCAACCAGGTGACTTTCTCAGCTGGTGGATGATTTGGTTTATCCATCAATATTTTGAAGCTAAGACTTGAAGGCACAAAGAAACTGAAAATAAGGGGCAGGGAAGGTAGTGATGATGAGCATGCCAAAGGGTTTCCATTCATAGAATCATAGACTGGGCTGGGTTGGAAGGGACCCCAAGGGTCACAGAGCTCCAACCCCCCTGCCACAGGCAGGGCCACCAACCTCCAGGCCTGGAGCTACACAAGGTTGCCCAAGGGTCCCATCCAACCTGGCCTTGAACACCCCCAGGGACGGGGCACCCACCCCTCTCTGGGCAGCCTGTTCCAGCCCCTCACCTCTCTCTTGGAAGAACTTCCCCCTAATATTTCATCTCACCCTCCCCTCCTCCAGCTTCACTCCATCCCCCTTGTCCTGCCATTATCTGCCCTTTTAAAAAGTTGATCCCATGTAAGCTGTCAGAACTGCTGTACCCCAAACTGGATGGGTGTGCAGAGCAAGAGAGATTTTTTGGGTGTCTCAAGATACCCAGAGCACACAAAGACAGAGGAACAGAAGAAAAATTGAGATTGGGCAATCTTAATAGAATCCTAAAATGAAGTGATTGTGTTTAAGCAGGAGATGGAGGGGAACAGCTCCCCTGGACCTGCTGGCCATGCTGCTCCTTACCTACCCCAGGATGTCACCTGCTTCTGTTGTGGATTTTCTTTCCCACCTATTTTAAGGACCAGTACCATGGATCAAGTGGCTGAATGGTTAAGCTGTGGTGTGTCTCATCCTGAAATCCCCAGGTTTTGATCCCATGTGCTGGTGGGAAAGTTGCTGCTCACCCTTTCATAAAAGCCTGGGCTCCAGCCCTGCTGCTCGCCTGCACAGTTGTGCTTTGGCAGGGCAGGAGGGTGGTTTTTACTGAGTGTTTTGTTTGAAACACTTGGAGTAAAAGGAATTTGTGCTTGGTCGCTTGCCTGACTTACATCTGGGGCCTGGTAAAAGTGCAAGCCATGCTTTTATTAACAGGCTTAGTTTCCAGAGTGAAGCGGTATGAATTTCTGAGAGCACCTCCTTTTAACTCTGACTTGCTCTCATCAAGAGAGCAGAGAAGACCTGCAAGAGATGTAGAGTGTTGGCATCTCTGCCTTTACCAAGAGACTCAAACTGGTCCAGAGAACCATTTCTCAGTGCAGAATTCCCTCTTGGCTCAGACTCCTTTTCCCACTGAGCAGGGAGCATCTTGGAGAGTAGAGCTCTGGAGACAGTCGATGTGCTGAGGACCTGTTGTCACCCAGCAGGAAGGAGCTTTAGGCTGTATCATGGGGGGAAATAAAGAATGACTGTGGTAAATAAATAAAGGATCCCTGTGCTCAGGCAGCAGATACCCAACCTCTTCTGGGCAGACATAAAGCAGTTGAGCTGGGAGAAGTGTTTGCTGAGCCAGGGAGCATGGACCCAAGCAGAATAGCTGCTCTTAGGGAGTCTCACTTGCTGGTCAGGGGGCTCTACTTAGTGAGCAGAGTGGGATATTGTCCCAAAGTAATGAACTACAGCAAATTCTTCCTCAATGAATGTTGGTTCCCCCTGGATGAGGCCAGTGAGAAGAACATGAGCAGCCAGGGAATCAATCCTTGTGCAGACCAGAGCATCTCTGAGAGCTACCCAAGCCCTGGCAATCCACCAATTTTCATTCACTTTGGTCTCCCTCTACTTTAAAGAATGGAAATATCACTTCTGAAGGCCAGTGACAACTGAGGTACTCTGATTGCTCATGACAGGGGAGAGAAACCCTGGGCTGCTGTTCCTGGTGTCTGGAAAGCACAAGGCTACACGTAGCCAAGCATTTGCTAGCTGTGGGTCTTGCTGGATGGCAGAAGTGCTCCTTGGAGGATGCTGCAGTTACACACTTCAGCCCTTCAGAGCTTCTGAAGAGGCTTGGGAGAGTTCTTTCTATCTGGTGCGTTCTCCCATGGCTGGAGGAGTGGGTAGAGATGTGTATGCGCATGTATTGAGGACATAGCTGTGGGTGAGTGGGAAGCAGGGGGTGACTTGGCTTAGTTTTTGGCTAGCATCTGGGTCTGCAAAGCATTCTCAGCCTGCACTTCAGCCTGTTCTGTCAGCTCTCTTCTACCTTTAAACAGGGAGTATGATTCTGCTGGGGTGACACTAGGCATCTGACAATAACTGGCAGGGTTGAGTCCTTTTCAGCTGCTTGCTCAGCTAGTAGGCAACAATTCAGTGCTCCAGGCTGTCTTTCCCAGGCTGTTAACAGGATCAGGCTGCTGTAGCAACAGCCAGATGCTGGCACCCTGAGCCTGTGGGCAGTCTTGTGGTATGGACTATCTCCCAGTCCTTGCTCATGCCTCTGACTCCTTTGTGGATCTGGGATAAAGGCTTCTCATGGTGTTTTCACATCACATGGCCACAGCTCTGCTCTGTGGCTTTTTTGACTTGGCCTCTCCCAACCCTCAGATGGAGCTACTGCCAGGAGGCAACATTTGGTGCCATCAATTGAAATTGAGGCTTACTTTGTCCCTGCTTATCTCTCTAATCCTATTGTTTATTGCAACTGGCCGAAGATGCCATGGCCAGCAATGCTTTTCCCTCTGCCCTTTCTTAGCATCGCTCTTTTAGGCATCCATGCTCTCCTTAACATCATTCTCTTTAGCAGCTGAGCTCTCAGCCTTTTCCTAGGCTGCACAGGAGGAGATAAGGGAAGCTTTACCTCCTATTGGCAGGTCTATTTTTGCATCAGCTGAGCCGTGGGGGTGGCGCAGCAGTGTGGTTAAAGCATTGCTAGAAAGGAGACTCACAAACATATCAGCTCTTATCTCTGTGGCTCTGACCCCCAAAGGAAACATCATGTGAGCATGAGCATCATCTCAGCAGCATCACCATGTCCCTCCAGGGCTGCACCATGGCTGGGTGAGACCTTGCTATGGCTAGCTAGTAAGGAGGCAACGCTGACTGTGAGTAGAGCTTAAAAAAAAAAACCCCAAACATCTTGATTTTTAATTTAGGACTGATTGTTATGAAGTCTTTTGATAGTTCTGAAATGGCTATGGGTTTTGATTATCAGTAATAAGCAGAATTATTGAAGAGAAATGATTTTCCTCTAACCTTGGCCTTCTTATTTCTTGGAGCTCTTCACCACAAACTATGGTTGCTCTATTCTGTTTAACAACTAAATGGCATGGCCTTTTATCCACACCTTCTTGCTGATGAGAACATAGGCTTCCAGTTTGTATTTCCCAGCATTGATAGAACTGCTGTTATTTTTAAAAAGCAATTTTGTCACAACTTTGCTGAGGATGTTGGGGTCTCTTTTCTTGCAAAACAGCATTCTCCTTGCTGAATCTCATTCCATTCTCCCTCTAGATCATTTTCGTGACACAATTTCAAGCCATTCAAATTGGATGTTTTGTTTTGAAACTCTGCTAATTTTTAGCATATGCTTATGAAGGTTCAGTCTGGAATGAGCTATTGTGATCTTGGAGTTTGGCCTCCTGTGTGCCCAGGATGTCTTCCAGGATCCCTGAACAGAGCCTGATGATCCTTGGCTGATTGTCTTGTAGAAAGAGGTGGCACTTGCTGCCATAGTTAAACACCCACTTCATTATTAATGTCAGTTAACTTCTACTTTCTTCTGTTTTAGTCTATGGAACTGATGCCAGATACCTGTTTGTTCACTGCTTTTTGTCAAAAAACCCCAAGCAAACCCAACCTCTTAATATTATACAGCCATTTAATCCAAAACTATAACCCTCAGCAAGGCTTGAGGTAGCCTGTTAATAGGGTTGACCAAGGTCAATGGTCACCTGCCCTTGCAGAGCTGTTCACATCCATGTGTTGAGGAGGGGCAAACAGTCAGGTATAAGTAGAGTGAGCTTCCCTTCTCAGTTAATGCCAACCAGACATACAACTACTTCTCAATGGAGATTTACACTTGAATTCATCTGTGGCAGTTCTGGCAGTACTTTGTGTTTTATCCAACCTAAAGCAACCAGGAACTGCAACCCAAAATGTTCCCCCCACATCTGCAGGGACCCTTAATCCATCCCAGCAGAAACAGCTCTGCAGTCAAGGTGTACCTACAACCAACCACAGCACCAAATTGTTCTAGGAGAGCCCTTGCCCCTGTTGGCAGGGCTGGTGGAGGAGGCTCCACGTAGCACCAGGCAAAAGCAGGTGGTATGGATAAAACATGTTGCCACAGCTTCTAGACAGGTCACTGTGTGCTTTGGGAAGAGGAGAATTGGGAAGAAGAAATTCAGGATGGCCTGTGCTGCTCAGGGGTCTTCTAATTGCTGTGAAGACTAGAACCCAAGGTTGCTTTTACATGGGGACACCATCGCTGGGTAGAGGGTTTCTTCTGGAAGGTTTCTTAGGCTTTGCTCAGTGTTTTGGTCAAGAATGTGAACAGTGGCCCTTTTTCCATGGGAAAGCCTTCTCCTCCTTCCACTTTAGAAAGGCACCCCTCCAGCATGTCTGCTGCACATCTGTGTGTATCTGTATGTCTGCACATGTGCTGCACTGCTGTGTGTGTTTGCTGGATGTGCTCTGCACATCTTCAGCGGGGCTGCTGTACTGACACGGTGCTTCTGCAGCATCTCTTCCTTGGGATCCCAAACAGCTCTGTGCTTCTGCTACACTGAAAGCTGGAGGGGGGCTGGTGCTGAGGGGAGGGAGGGCCAGGCCCAGGGGAATGGCCTTCAGCTGCAGGAGGGGGATGGAGAGGGGCTGGGAGGCAGAAATCCTTCCTGGGGAGGGGGGAGGCCCTGGCCCAGGGTGCCCAGAGAAGCTGGGGCTGCCCCTGGATCCCTGGCAGGGTTCAAGGCCAGGCTGGATGGGGCTTTGGGCACCCTGGGCTGGTAGGGGTGTCCCTGCCCATGGCAGGGGTGCATCTGAGGGCCCTGCCCACCCAAACTATTCTATGATTCTTTTACAGTTCCACAGTCTGTCGTGCATCCTCTGTGTATCTGCTGCACAGCTTTGTTTGCTGTGTGGCTTCTGTGCACATGTTGTATGTATAGAATCATAGAATGGTTTTGGTTGGAAAAGACCTTCAGGGTCATTGAGTCCATCCACCCAGCCCTACCAGGTCCCACACTAGACACTCCTCCAGGCTGAACACCCCCAGCTCCCTCAGCTGCTCCTCAGAGGATTTGCCCTCCAGCCCCTTCCCCAGCCTGGTTGCCCTTCTCTGGACTCGTTCAAGGACCTTAGTGGCCTTCTTATGGTGAGGAGTCCTGCAAGCTTTCTGCACAGGAAGGTCAGGAGTCAGTTATCTAATTTATAGTGGCTCCTTTTGGTGGGAATTAAGTGTGTCTTGTTCAAACTCACAGTGAGGGAATGGAGCTTGGCAGAGAACTGTCACGCCAGAAGCTATTCAACTGCTTTCCTACTGTGATGATACATGCTGGATTTATCCAATGGAGCTGCACAGAAACAGAGGGGGGAAAAAACCATTGTTTTTAATTTTCAGACCCAATGTCTGTGGCTCGAGGTTCCACTCCTACTGCTGCCCTGGCTGGAAAACGCTGCCCGGAGGCAACCAGTGCATTGTCCGTGAGTATCCACTGCCCTGTTAAGGGCACCCAGGGAATAACTGCCATGGGGGAAGGAATGCACATCTCACACTTCAGCAGATGACAGGAGATTTCATAATCCCCTGGGATGGAGCAGCAGTGGCTGGGAGTTCTCATCTCTGCTAGGCTTGATTAAAGCAGGGTGGTTGCAGTGGGTCCCGTTTATCTTCTGCCAAACTGCCACCGTGTTCCTAGTTGCTTGACAGTTTGTGTGCCTGCTTTAGAAGATTAGCCTCAAAGGAGAGCTCTTGGTGACTCCTGAGAATGTTATTTCAGAGCTACTTGTTTAGATGAAATAATCTTGTTAGTAGCTAGAACAACAGCCAGATGCTGATGTTGCAAACATGATGTCATGAGACAACATCTACAAGCAGGAATCTGCATCTTTGGCCATCCAAAGGAGGATGCTGAAGCAGGTAAATCACACCTCTGTTTTGGCAGGTAGCTTTCCCAGTTGGAGTAGAACATTATTTGACTCTCAAGTGTTGATGTACACCTATAAAATCCATTTTTAAGGGGCTGATGTTTTCAATTTCTGGAGGTTAAAGGTATGAGCTATTGTGAGATGAAGGAGCCTACTCTTTGGAGGATGCTCCCATGGGAAGTGAAATTCAGCTCAGGAGTAAATGAATGAGATTCTCATTGGACACAAAAGGGTGATTGTACCTGCACTGGGTCATGTTTCATGCTGCAACACAGTAAATACATGGTGCCCCAGAGAACAGTGACCATAACCTGGCCATGGACAACAGCAGACAGCACTATGGGATGCTTGTATCTCCCAGTATTTTAGCTTTCTGAATAAACCTTCTGCATTAGAGTATACTTGGGATTGTATGTGAATTCCTGTTCTCAAAACCTCCTAAAATTATCAGTGAGAGGTTTCAAGTTGAGGAAAGCAATAGGGTCTCTCAATGGGATTTCCCACCTAATACAGGTGATGTAGTTCAGAAGTGATCCCATCTTCAGAGTCAAAACCTCAGTCACCTTAGTGCAGCACCTCCTGTTTCCTAACACAGTGTACAAAACTGAGCCCAGAGCTGCAAACATGCTCCTCTCAGAGGAAACTGTCTGTAGTATTATGGGTGATGGGGACAGTTGATGTGTCCTTGCACGTGAGTAACCAGCCCCAGAGTGTGGCATTTTTCTCACTAAAAAGAAAGAAGGACAATAAGAAGACAGGATGACTCCAGAGTTAAATGGATCAGATGTCACACCAGGCAATGGTAAGATGTGGAGTTCTGCACCCTGCCCTCTCCCTCTGAGAAGAGACAGGAAAACTCACAAAATCAGAATCCCAGACCAGTTTGGGTTGGAAGGGACCCCAAAGCCCACGTCATCCCCTGCTGTGGGCAGGGACACCCTCCACTAGCCCAGGTTGCCCAAAACCCCATCCAACCCAGCTTTGAACACTGCCAGGGATGGCACATCCTCCTCCCCATCCTGTGAACAGCAGATACCCCCCCTGAGGAGATGAGGCTTGAGTTTAACACAGGCTGCAGCAAAGGGTTAAGGAACTCACAGCCAAATAGCTGCTCAGTGGCATGTGGGGTTAGCGACATCCAGGGTTGTCTGCTGACTTTTCTCATAACTGTAAAACATGCCATCTGGGCTGGAGGTCCTCAGGGGACTGTGTGTTGTAATTGTATTTATAAAACACACAGAGATGAGATACTTTCATGGGGCTCTAATAAAATCTGTGCTTACACAGGTGGAACAATACTGCCAGCTATGCTCTTGGCTCCCATGGCACAGGAAAGGGAAGAAATTAGCAGGGGTCCCAGGCAAGAGAGGATGGGGATTGATAGGGAGGTATCCTGCTGATGCCTCTCTGGCTGACTCAGGCTCAGCCCCTTGTTCAGCATCCTGGTAACAGTCAGTTATCTCTGTGCCAAGCCATGAACTGCAAAATACTTCATGGAAACACAACATTTGGCTCAGTGTGGATGTCACTTGTCTCTGCTGAGGAACATTTTTAGTAGGTGGAAGTAGTGATGTGTCTTCCCTATCCTCAGCTGACTGAAAAAGCAATGTGGTAGCAGCACCAGCCACAGTGTGTGATAAAAGGAGGATGTCTCCAGGAACTCCTGGTGAACAAATGGGCCCTTCCCACTGTCTCTCTGCCCTTGAGGTGCCCCAGCTTCCCCACCTCCTAAGGTTGTTATTCTTTGAAGAGGTGAATTCACACCATTTCAGCAGCCAAAGCCACATCTGTGAGCGAGTTCACAGAGCAGCACAGTTGCACTAATCGCTGTGTCCTCCTCTTCCTCCAGCAATTTGCAGGAATTCTTGTGGTGATGGATTTTGTTCACGGCCAAACATGTGTACGTGCTCCAATGGACAGCTTTCTCCCAACTGTGGCTCAGCTGGAGGTAAGAGAACATGATTCTTCTCCTCTGAAGTAGAGTTCTGAGCTTTCTTTACCATTTCCCAGGCAAAACGAAAGGGAATCATTGACTGGTCTGGGTTGGGAGGGACCCCAAGGATCACAGAGCTCCAACCCCCCTGCCACAGGCAGGGCCACCAACCTCCAGGCCTGGAGCTACACAAGGTTGCCCAGGGCCCCAGCCAACCTGGCCTTGAACACCCCCAGGGACGGGGTACCCACCCCCTCTCTGGGCAGCCTGTTCCAGCCCGTCACCACTCTCTCTGCAAAGAACTTCCCCCTAAGATCTAATCTAACCCTTCCTTCCTTTAGTTTTAATCCATTCCCCTTGTCCTGCCAGTTTCTGCCCTTGTAAAAAATTNTGAGCATCTCCGTGGCTCCTCTGACCCCTCTCCAACAGCCCCACATCTCTCTTGTGTTGGGCCCCAGCTCTGGACACAGGACTCCAGCTGGGGGAGGGCAGAGCAGAGAGGGACAATCCCCTCCCTGTCCCTGCTGCCACCCCTCTGCTGATGGAGCCCAGGATCCCATTGGCCTTGCCAGCTGCCAGAGCCACTGCTGGCTCATGTTCAGTTTCTCACCCACCACAATCCCCAGGTCCTTCTCAGCAGGGCTGCTCCCCAGGAGCTCCTCTCCCAGTCTGTATCTCTGTCTGGGATTCTTCCAGCCCCAGTGCAACCCCTGACCCTTGGCAGTGTTGAACCTTATCAGGTTCCCCCTGTCCCATCTTTCCAGCCTGTCCAGATGTCTCTCCACATCTCCAAAACATTTTATGCCAGGTTCTCCTCTAAATTGGGCATTTAGTAATAAATTCCTTTCTTGTGGTGAATTTATTAATGGATCTTCACTGCATCCTGATACCTGGAGAAAACTGGCAACCTGCTTGTGATTTCTGCTACTTTGGTATGAGAGCCTACAGGATGCAGCTCAAAAAAACCCACATCTCAGCTCCAGATAGAGATGCTGCTGCCAAATAGTCCATCCACCCCTGGCTGTTCTTTGAAGTAGAAGTAAATCTGTCTCACTGCTCTTGTTAACCAAATAATTTTGTTTTCTAATGGAAAAACAACCTGAGTTTTTTCTTAGGCTGTGATTTGGGCATCAGAGAGAGTTTCCCAGAGGTTTTTATTAAGCAAACTGTAGTGGGATGATGGAAGCTGTGCACTGGCAGAGCTGGGAATGCAGGAACTGTATTGCCACTTTTCCTGCGCTCCCATCTCAGACCTTCAGGACAATAAACCTGAAAAGCTCTGGGAAGAGGACTGGGTGGCTGAGTGTTCTGAAAAACAAACTAGGGAGGACTCAGCAGTGTGAGAGTCCAGAAAGCAATTCCCATATCCCTCTGGTAATTCCTCCAGGACACATTCAAGACCAGATCCTGCTTGCAACTGCTCTGTTGCTCTGCATAGAAAATGCTCCTGCTTGAGTCTCAATCCTGAGAGCTTAATGGTGTGGCCTTCAGTCTGGAAGGGGATTACTGCTCATCTGGGCCCTGTTTCACACTGGGTTGTATTGCTGGAAAGGACTTGGGAGTTATGGTGAGATGAGAGTTTCTAGTCCTTGGGTGTGTGAATGAAGCCAGATTAAGAGGATCAAGGGAAGTATGATCCTCTCTGCTGAGGTGTAGAGAGGCTGTGGCTGGTTCCAAGCTGCCAGGTCAGGAGGGATGTGAGGAAACTGAAGATGGATCAGCAGTGGGCTACAAACCAGCTGGGACTGGAGCACATCTCTTGAGAGGAGAAGCTGAGGGACCCACCTGGGTCAGCGCAGGGGCCAAGAGCTCTGCCCCAAAGGAAGGAAGCTGTGGCATGGTGGTGTGTTAAGAAGGGCAATGTTGTTAGCACCCTAAAATGCAGAAATAAATGGAATTTTGTGGAGTCTTTTAAGGCCTCAGATGGCCATTGCTAAAGACAACCCAGAAATTGATTTTCCATGATTGCCCATCTATTGTTAATAAAGCAATTTGCAGACATCTGGGGGAAGGCCAGAGAACTAGCCCCCTCAAACCTCAAAACCACACTCAGGGTGTGACTCAAAGAAGGAAATTCCCAGAATCTGATTCCAAAGTGCCACGTTGTGCCTGAAGCCCTGCAGAAGGTCTCAGGGCTCTCAGTACCACAGCCTGTGTCTGCCTCGCTCCACAGACCTTCCCTGGGCTTTGCTGAGGGGAAGGTGCTGGAGACACAGAAGTTGCTGGAGCTGAGGGTCCATATGTTAGCAATCATGGAGGAATGTGAGGAATGCTGTAAGCAGTATATACATTTGGGCACAGACCTGGCATTCCCCTGAGCCTGGGGTGGATTTCAGCATGAGCTCGAGGGGGGGTAGGTTCCTCTGCAGGGGCTTCATCAAATCTGGCTTTCATTGTGGGGATGTTTGGATCTGCATTTATCATGAATGCTTCAGGGAGGTAAAGCAGACAAATTGTGCATTCCAGAGGCAATAAAAGCCACTCTGCCTCTCTCTGTCATAACAAAAAAGCCTGGTTTCCTACTTCAGGGAGTAAAGATATTCTAGGAGTAATTTGCAAGTGACTGTTTAGATAGTAGTAATTGGTAAGCAGATGGAAAACCTGCCTGTAAACTCCATGGGCAGAACAGCTGCAGCCACTGATCCTTTAAAATAAATTGTAGAACTAATCCAGCCCAATCAGGGGAAGAGTTAACTAGGGTGAGCTGTCATTCTCCTTTTCCTAGAACTTTGGTCTCTGCAGCCCTGGAAAATCCTGACAAAGCATAACAGGCCTTTAAATTCTTGGTTGAAAGATGTTCTTCTGCACTCCCAGATCTGCAGGGGGTTCTGAGAGAGGTGAGATGGTGATAGGACCTCAGAGCTTTTGGGATCATGGCAGAAGTAAGAAGTGGGACCTGCTCTGTGCAACCCCAGGAGTAGTCTTTGCCAATTAGTTGGAAAAATTCTGGGTGAGCATCAGGCCTCTTCTAATATCCAGACCCTGAGCTCCCCAAATTCCTCAGCTCCACTAAACCTTACTGAATAAACTGCATGTGAGGCTCAGGATGCTGTGTAGGGAAGAGTTCTGACAGATGGACAGCTCTGATAGACAGACACTTCCTAGCTACCTCTGTCTCTGGGCAGCCCTCCCAGATTTGCTGTATGTAATTGCTTTCCCAGGGCTGATTAATTGTAGTGAGGGGTGTAGGGTAAGCATGTGCTGGAAATGGTGCCTTTTCCCAGAGAGACTGGTCTCATGTCTGACAATCTGGGCAATGCTTTGAAGCCTCAAGCTCTTAGCTGAAAGCTTAATGATTAAGGAAACTAAATTTGGCCTGATCTCTGGCTGTAGAGCAATAGGAAGAATAGTAGACATCATGACTAATTCAAACCACACTAGCAATGTGTGGATTAAATGTACAGCACATGTGCTGAGCATTTTGAACGCAAAGCTCTGAGATTTCCCCTTCCACTCCTCCTTCCTTTCAGGTTTCCTATGAACAAGGCATCAACTTATCCCTGTTGGCCACTTCTGAGTCCCTCCTACCTTTTGGACAGGCCACTTGCACTGGCCCCAAACTCTTCCCTGCTTGGAACTGAAGGTTTATGCACAGAGAAGGCACCAGCCACAGCTGAGCATCCCCTCACACATACACATTCTCCAGCCCCACCTTCTTCACACTGCCAAATCACAGCCCCTCCTATCCCTGGCAGACACAAACTGCAGTGTACACACTGGAAAACAGTTTTCACACTGGAAAACAGTTTTCCCTGTAGCTTGCTATCACCTCAGGCACTTGCAATCTGAGTTGTCACATCTTACAAAGGAAGAATGCATTGTTCCAGGCCTTCCAGTAAGGAATGGAAGCTGTTTGACCTGTATTTGTAACTCAATGGTTAGCAGTAAACCTCCTCTTTTTGGGCTCTTTCACATTGAATAATGATGAATCAGTTAAACTCAATAGTGGCTTTGTGTCTGCATCAGCATAAAACTTCCCAGCTCTTGTTTATTGCTATTGTTTTCCTATGCTGGGTTAGTCACATTCAGGGTGTCATAATCTAGTGTGAAAACTGGACTTTAACATAGAAGAATAGATGAAACATGCTTTTCTTTCAGATTCCTTAAGAAAAACACCCCACCCCTCTTACATTCAAGGAATCTCATCAGTAAGGCCATGTTGTAACTGTAGAGAAATCTTCAGAGTGGATGGTTTTCCTCCACCAAAGAATTTCTGTCCCCCAAAACATCTTGTTGGTCTTTTATGTAGAGGCATTTTAAAGATCAGACAGAGCAGGATATGAAAAGCATGTTGAAAATGGAGCAATAATCTAAAAGCATAATTAGAAATGTATGAAAATAATTTGGAAAGTGTGGTATCCTAAAGAATTGTTTACAAAGACTTGAGTTATCAGAGAGATACTAGGAAATACACCCTTACTTGCAGACACATCAGCTCTGGCAGGACGTCCTGGAGGAAGGACAAGGCTGCAGGTGATGATGGGGGTGGATTGTCTAACAAGGTAAAACAGGGAGCATCTTTGTTTTGGTTACTGTGGGCTGAGGTTTATTTATATTACCCTAAGCCCTGTTTGCCCTTAGAGAACAATGCCACCTTGCCCTGTATGAGATGGAATTGAAGAATTACATCCCCTAACTGTCTCCTGCTGTCACACCTCCCATCATGGTCATGGCTTTCTCTAGCTGAACAATGTAATATTGCCAGATACAGGCATCATAAAAGCATCTTACATCCAGAGAATAAAGAACAGGCCCTGGTATTTAATTTTGTAAGCAGCTCTGGGGTAAATATACCTCAGTGCAAGGTTTTAGCCACGCTGTGGGCTCGTATCCTACCAGGGGAAGTCAGCTGGAAGGAGCTGGACACTGAACATCACCAATGGGTTCTGCACTGAAACAAGGATGTTTTGGACATCCCTTCCAGGAGGGGTTCACCTCCTGGCACAGACAGTTTGTGGCATTGTTGTGTAACATTTTCCTGCTGTTCTCCACAGTCCAGACCTGCAATGTGAGATGCATGAACGGTGGGAGCTGCAGTGAGGAGTCCTGCCTCTGCCAGAAGGGTTATACTGGAACCTACTGCGGGCAGCGTAAGTACCTGCAGAGCCTGCTGAAGGGCAGGGCTGGATTCATGCAGCCCTATAGCTAGAGAAGTTGTTTTGTACATACTGAAGTGCTCTTTGATGCAATCACATCCTCCTCTCCATTGGAATCTCAGCCTGCTCTCTTCAGGGGGCATAGATATAGCTCTCTGTATAGATACATTCAATATAACTTTACTGTAACTAAATTGGAGAACCCCAGACTGCTTTGGGCCCTCAGGTGCCCCCCCTGCCATGGACAGGGACACCCCCACCAGCCTAGGGTGCCCCAAGCCCCATCGAACCCTGCCAGGCATCCTGGGGCAGCCCCAGCTTCTCTGGGCACCCTGTGTCAGGGCCTCCCCAGGAAGGATTCCTGCCTCCCAGCCCCTCTCCAGCTGCCCTCTTGCAGTGTAAAGCCATGATCCCTTGTCCTATCACTCCATAGGCCTGTAAACTGCCCTCATCAGCTTTCAAATATATATATATGTATATATATACAATATGTATGTGCAGTATTAGCTAGGGACCCTGCTTTGGCAGGGGGTTGGACCTGATGATCTCTTGAGGTCCCTTCCAACTCCTGTGATCCTGTGGAAGCTCTCAGTGAAGAGGATGGGAATTTTTTGTAAAGATGGGCAAACCACCACATTTCCCCTTAAAACTTCTCCTCAGCTATGACTGATTCATTTTTGCTGAAACTTTCCCAAAAAGTTCAACTCAAGGCAGGCACACCAGATGGAAAATTTCCTTCTGAACAGCTAAGCTTGGGAAAATTAGAAGTAACAGCAACCTGGGGCTTATAATGGAACGTGCTAGGCAACCTTAATTATGTGCTGCTACCAGCTCCACCTAGAATATCCTCAGTAGAGTTTTCAGAATGGTTCAGATATTGGCAAGACATCACTGACAGGGTGGGGAACAATGGAGAGTCCCACTGGCAGCCTCCCAGCAGAGCAGATTTCAGCATCTTTGGGTCTGTGCTGGGTGTAGCCTTTGAAGGCTGCGAAATGCAGCGGTACCTGACCTCTCTGCAGCTTAGTGCTAGACCATTGAGGGCCACACTGAGGTATCATACAAGATCACTGTGGCTCTCACCTTTCATGAGGTTATATTCTTCTCATTTTCAATGCACTGGACATGTTGGGCAACAGAGTTGCTCAGAGAGTGTAGAGGAACGTTGTGAAAGGTCCTAACAGTACTCCTCTCAGCAGTCATTACAGCAGCTGAGATTTTTGCAGATGACACCAAGCTGAGTGGTGTGGGTGACACCCTAGAAGGAAAGGAGCCATCCAGAGGGATCTGGATAGGCTGGAAAGATGGGACAGGGGGAACCTGGTGAGGTTCAACACTGCCAAGGGTCAGGGGTTGCACTGGGGCTGGAAGAATCCCAGACAGAGATATAGACTGGGAGAAGAGCTCCTGGGGAGCAGCCCTGCTTAGAAGGACCTGGGGATTCTGGTGGATGAGAAACTGAACATGAGCAGCAGTGGCTCTGGCAGCTCAAAGGCCAATGGGATCCTGGGCTCCATCAGCAGAGGGGTGGCAGCAGGGACAGGGAGGGAATTGTCCCTCTCTGCTCTGCCCTGGGGAGGCCCCAGCTGGAGTCCTGTGTCCAGAGCTGGGGCCCCCAATACAGGAAAGATGTGGAACTGTTGGAGAGGGGTCAGAGGAGCCATGAGG